>JBBELK010001526.1:0-88643 GCA_037783545.1 Henricia sp. BOLD:AAB3569 | reverse complement strand
GCTTACAGTGATTGATAGCTAAACAGTTGGTGTTCCTCTCGCAGGCCGCCACACACCCGTTGAGTCCGGCTTTTAGAACATCCACCGTATCGCCAAGGATTCGTCGGCCGATGAGCCCGCACACAGGTCGGTATGTCTTACCGGGTTCGCCCTGGTAGCCTGATACCGGCATTACGACCAGACATACGGATACGGCAGCAGACAGCAGGAAGCTGGCGGGATAATACTCGCCAGCCATTGTTCTGACGGAAAATGAACCTTGGAGATTGAAGTAATATCGTAAAAACAGACTGTGATCCTGTCGTTACCATAGCAACCACACATTATAATGATAACCATCGATGCACCTAAACGAAGCAACAAAATAAATATCGGAGTGTATTTTTCTACCACCACCCCCCCACCCCCCCCCCCCCCCCCCCCCTCCCCCCCTAATTCTCCCCGGCCAAAGTTGTTGTTGTTAATTTTATGGCATCTTCGGAAACTAAGGCCGTTTATGCCATCAACTATACGGTTTTAGCTTTATTATCAGCTTCAAATGACGAAGAAGGAGTTAGCAGTTTTAGAAGTGGGAGAAAAACCCCCATTGAAGCCACCGTTGTTTTGGGTGTGGCAATTCGAAAAATAAAGTTTTTTAATTTGATAATTTTCCAGAAACATAAAATTTATTCGGCTTTCAATTCAAATGAGACATCAACGAAAAAATGACCAACGTTTAGTTATCAAACAATTACTGTCAATATTTCAAATTATTGGCGGTCCGCCAATAATTCAACTCGTACTCACGGCAAAGCGCAATAACGGCCGTATAAAAACGGCGTTTTTCACAGGGTTGCCGATGTCTAAAATACAAAGTGTGATGCTTTTTTTCGTTAAAATAAAGCGAATGCTTTAAAAATTCGTTCGGAGAAGAAGAAAACAAAATCGAATTTGCTTAAAACCACGGGCAATTTAACTTTAATAGTAACTGCCAATTAGTGTAAAAGACAAAGCGTCGCTCTGTTCGGTGTTTTGTAATAACTTTAAGTGTCGTTGGCCGTTGCGGCTGGTCGTTCATTTCTGTCTGGCAAAGTCTCCGATTAGACATAAATTAAGCATAATGTTTGATTCAAATAAATAATTCTTTCTGATACTGAAACCAAGCAGTAATATATTTTCGACTTCCCAAAATGTACAGTGCGTATACCCCGACTCTATAATGGCTATAGATCGTATCGAATAGCCGCCATTTCGTGGGGCACCTTTTGTTACTGTTCAACAATGGAAGCAAAATATGTGCAACCATGCATGTCCTCAAGGAACAAAGAAACTGCCACACGAAATGGCGGTTATTCTGTACGGTCTATATACACGACGTGTATTCATTCCCAGTCAGGGAATGGCAATATACCGAGGGTTTTAACGTTGTGGCGATTTCTTTTGAATTATCACTTCACCGTACCGCGTTTGTAAGCGACCAAACACCAATAAATGGAAAAGGCACCTTAAAGGAGCGTGACCAGAGTTTCTGGAAAATAGTTTTCGATGTAACTTACCAATATTATCAAGTAACTCCCATACACACCTCCCATGTCCCAAAAACCCGAAAACATTCGCAATTTCCAGTACAAAATTGAACAAAACTATCGAGTCGGCTTTCAGCGGATAAACGTTGATACTGGAAAATTAGTTTACAAATAATCGGTGGATTTTCGACGATATCCTCGGAAATATGCGGCCTAGAAGCGCGGGAATTTCAGTTTCGTAATCAGAAAAATATAACGGATGTTATGATATACAAATCTCATGACCCATAAGGTAAGTCCCGGGGAGTTATGGGTAAAAAAAGTGATCTGGTCACACTCCTTTAAAATCTTTCGATTCAGTTCACTTAGTCTGGTTCCAACGGGAGGGGGCGGGGGCGGGGGGTTGGGAGGGGGGGGGGGGGGGGGGGGGGGGGTGGTGGAAGGAGGGGGGGGGGGGGGGGGGGGGGTGGCGAGTGACACTCCCCATTATTTATTAATGGTACTGTCGGCAAATTCATGGTGGTGTTTGCCCAAAACAGTATGAAATTAAAGTGATATACATGTAGCACCGCTCATCAAAATTCCACGTCTATATCGGCAATGTTGTTACGGCGCTGGCAATAGGCTACAATACGTAAATATGTCGGCACGTGTTGTCGATGTCCCTAGACCAAAATATCCCGACTATTCTGAGATGATATTTAGGTCCGGCAACCGCCAGTATACATGTTAGTCCGCCATATTAAAACATGAGGAATTCCTCCTTTTTCCCGAAGGTTCCCGAAGTTACCCGAATGCACGTCCGGACGTTATCGTTAATCGTCGGGTACGATTCGTGATTAGTGAAGTTTTGGTCGCATACGGTTAGGCAAAACAACGACTATTAGTGAATTTTACGTCATCGATTTGTGCGTACTTGTGGCGTTTTATACACAAAGATCCCAAGTGTTGTTTTGTTCCGAAAATTTGATTTGTTGCCGATAGACTGGTTCCCGCTCCACATATTCCACATACATGTAACGACTGAATAATAGGTGGACCCTAAATGAAGCCTCTGATTGGTCCGCTCTCCTCAGTCAGTCATGTATTATGCATCATCATTTTCTTTTTTGACGCGTCTGCTGTGTTCTCTTGACGATCCATTTTTTGACAGCCAGTCGGTGTGTGTGTGTGTACATGTGTTTACATTTCACACATGTCTCGGGAAGCGGAGAATGGTATGATACCTTGCGTTCATCTGATAGGTTTACCTGACCACTGGCTACGGCGCCAGCCTAACTCCTGTTCGTCGCTGCATTTTGCCCACTACCCGGACGATCGTATTGACGGCTTGAAATACGTATACATTTCGCGGGACATGTAGTGGGGGTCAGAGGTCAGTGTTTGTTTTTTTAAATTACCATTCACTAATTATAACACATTAAATGTGTTTTATTGCAAGAACAACTCTTAACTAGAGCTTCGCGTTTGTGTCTTTTACAAACGCAAGGTGATCGGGTGACATAAACATTGATCTTATGATGACGTCACACTTTTAAAATTGGTTGAAACATTCACATATCGATTGCCAGTAGTGGAATTCTTAAGACATATGACTCTTTGATTATTATACGCTAAAATTTTAGTGTGTGTCTGATGACGTCATTATTGGCCCAGTCAATCTCACCATGACGTCACTATTGTGTGCACAAATTGCTCAAGGATCTACTGAAGGACAAGTTCTTACATGTGGTGTAATAATCTTTCGAATATATATTACAGTTCTCAAGATTTTGTCATTTGAGATCATATTACGTAACCACCTTGCACGTGATGACGTCATCATTGGTATAGTCATAAAGTCCACATGTGTGGGAACAATTCGTTCCGTAGAACTATGGTCAAATTTCCTACCACTTTGGCTCTATTAGCATTAAAAATGCTAAAAGCTGGCACATTCTCAATTAACTTCCGGTTTAGACCGGAAGTAGGGGTCACACAGGGGTCATGTCAGTGTATGATTTGTTTAGTTCATTTAGACCTATAATGCTGTGAAAGAATTGTTCAAGTATCTATTATGGTTCTTGAGATATGAATTTTGGAAATAATAACCTTTGAATGTTGGTAATTTGACACTTGTGACGACATCATGACGTCACAATTTTGTGCACAAATTGTTCAACAATTTGATTAACATCAAGTTCTTAAATGTGGCGAAGGAATCATACCAATATCTGTTGTAGTTCTCAAGATACAGCATTTTAAAACAATTCAGCTCCGAATTTGCGTAATTTGACACCACATTACGTAACCACCGTCCATGTGAAGACGTCACCATTGGTATAGTCAAAAAGTCCACATGTGTGGAAACATTTCGTTCCGTAGAAATATGGTCAAATTCAATACCACTTTGAATCTATTTGCATTCAAAACGCTTTAAAAAATGCACATTTTCGAACAACTTCCGGTTTGGACCGGAAGTAGGCATCACACAGGGGTCATGACATTGTATGATTTGTTCAGTTTATTTAGACTTATCATGTTGTGAAAGAATTGTTCAAGTATCTATTACGGTTCTTGAGATATGAATTTTGGAAATAATAACCTTTAATTTTTTGTAATTTGACACCTGATGACGTCATGATTACGTCACACTTGATGCCATCATGATACTATACATTCTGGTGAAAGTCTGCCGTAGGGCCTATGTCTGTATCTAATTTACTAACGATTCAGCTTGGTTTGATGGGCATTGTTGCTGGTAAGTGTAAAAACTGAGATTCTCAGTTTCGTTGAACTTTGACCTCCAATTGACCCCAGAAGGAAGGGTCAGATGAAAATGCCCACACAAACAAAATTGTAGCACAGAATGTCATCTATAAACCTGCCAAATACGAAGATCCTGGGTCACGTGGTTTTCAAGACGGAAGCATTTTAAAATATGCATATTTTAGTTTTTTGGGGGGTGTAATTTGATACTTGATGACGTCACGATGACGTCACGCTTGATGCCATCATAATATTAGACACGCTGGTGAAAGTCTGCCATAGGACCTATGCCTGTACTTAGTTACTTAAAGATTAAGCTTGGTTTGATGGGCATTGTTGCTCAATAAGTGCAAAAATTGAGATTTTCGTTTTCGTTGAACTTTGACCTCAAATTGACCCCAGAAGGAAGGGTCAAATGAAAATGCCCACACGAAGAAAATTGGAGGCCATGATCTTATCTATAAGCCTGCTGAATACGAAAATCATGGGTCACGTGGTTTTCCAGACGGAAGCATTTGAAAACATGCATATTTTAGTCATTTTTGGGTTGTAATTTGACACCCGATGACGTCACAATGACGTCACACTTGTATGCACACCTTCACATTGGGGTTGATGTTCCTACAAAGTTTCAAGTTGATAGCTTGAACCGTTTTGAAGAAAAGCTCTGGAAACGTTTGAGTGGAAAAAGAAGAAAAAAAAAAAAAAACTAGAGCTTCGCGTTCGTGTTTTTTACAAACGCAAGGTGATCGGGTGACATAAACATTGCAATGATGATGACGACACAGTTTTGAGATTGTTTGAAAACTTGAGTTGTTTGATGTTGAAAAAGTATTGGAATTCTCAAGACATGACTCTGACTATTCAACGCTAAAATTGTGTATCTGATGACGTCATAATTGTCAATCTCATCAATAACGTTACTATTGTGTGCACATATTGTTCAAGTATCTACTGAAGAACAAGTTTTGACATGTATATGTGGTGAAAGAATATTTTCAATATCTATTACAGTTCTAAAGATGTTGTCATTTGAGATCATATTACTGTAGTATATCGCCGTGTGGGGAGTTGGGGTTCAATTGCATCTAGAATAAACTGATGCTCCAGTCAACTTGAGTTGCGGTCCACCATGTCCATTTTATTTCCAACACAGCAACGATTTCCAGCATGTCACATTCACAGTTTTCGGGGAGAAACCATATTTACTCTGGTCCGCCGACTAGGGCTAGCCGTACATAATTACACCCAAGATACAACAGCTAAGTCACCAAAAGTAAATGTCCTTGTGCTATCAAGTGTTTATTCAACTTTCCTGGCGATGATGCCACGGAAACTAGCAGTTTTACATCTTTAAAAGTCAAATTTTCTCGGTTGTAAATCAAGCCCTGCTTATTATGTCTCGTCTGTCTGACTTATTCACTACTCGCGCAGGTACGTGTATATCATTGGCCGTGTGGCCCAGACATCTTCCCTAAAAAGATACATTATGACCTCTGTCCCGAGACAGGCCGCCTAGATACAAGTTATATTATTAGAAGTCGAGCACTATATATGGGCGCAAATCGTCAGATTAGTGGAGGCTTGGCATAGCGCCCTCAAACGACTGAGTTAGCTTAATTATCAAAGGGACCTAACAAATAATTTCTCCACATTACGTAACCACCGTGCACGTGATGACGTCATCAGTGGTATATATGTAGTCATAAAGTCCACATGTAAGGGAACATTTCGTTCCGTAGAACTATGGTCAAATTCCCTACCACTTTGGCTCTATTTGCATTCAAAGTGCTAAAAAGGTGTACATTTTCGAACCTCTTCCGGTTTGGACCGGAGGTTTGGGTCACACAGGGGTCATGCCATTGTATGATTTGTTCAGTTCATTGCGACCTATCATGCTGTGAAAGAATTGTTCAAGTATCTATTACGATTCTTGAGATATGAATTTTTGAAATAATAACCATTTAATTTTTGTAATTTGACACCTGTGACGATATCATGACGTCACAATGTTGTGCACAAATTGTTCAACAATTTGATAAACATCAAGTTCTTAAATGTGGCGAAAGAATCACGCAAATATCTGCTGTAGTTCTCAAGATACAGCATTTTTAAACAATTCAGCTCCAAATTTGCGTATTTTGGCACCACATTACGTAACTACCGTCCATGTGATGACGTCACCAATGGTATAGTCAAAAAGTCCACATGTGTGGAAACATTTCGTTCCGTAGAAATATGGTCAAATTCACTACCACTTTGAATCTATTTGCATTCAAAACGCTTAAAAAATGCACATTTTCGAACAACTTCCGGTTTGGACCGGAAGTAGGCGTCACACAGGGGTCATGACATTGTATGATTTGTTCAGTTCATTTAGACTGATCATGTTGTGAAAGAATTGTTCAAGTATCTATTACGGTTCTTGAGATATGAATTTTGGAAATAATAACCTTTGAATTTTTGTAATTTGACACCTGATGACGTCATGATTACGTCACACTTGATGCCATCAATATACTATGCATTCTGGTGAAAGTCTGCCGTAGGGCCTATGTCTGTATCTAATTTACTAACGATTCAGCTTGGTTTGATAGGCATTGTTGCTGGTAAGTGTAAAAACTGAGATTCTCAGTTTCGTTGAACTTTGACCTCCAATTTGACCCCAGAAGGAAGGGTCAGATGACAATGCCCACACAAAGAAAATTGTACAACAGAATGTCATCTATAAACCTGCCAAATACGAAGATCATGGGTCACGTGGTTTTCAAGACGGAAGCATTTTAAAATATGCATATTTTGGTTTTTTGGGGGGTGTAATTTGATACTTGATGACGTCACGATGACGTCACGCTTGATGCCATCATAATATTATACACGCTGGTGAAAGTCTGCCATAGGACCTATGCCTGTACCTAGTTACTTAAAGATTCAGCTTGGTTTGATGGGCATTGTTGCTCAATAAGTGCAAAAATTGAGATTTTCGTTTTCGTTGAACTTTGACCTCAAATTGACCCCAGAAGGAAGGGTCAGATGAAAATGCCCACACGAAGAAAATCGTAGGCCATGATCTAATCCATAAGCCTGCCAAAGACGAAAATCATGGGTCACGTGGTTTTCCAGACGGAAGCATTTTAAAACATGCATATTTTAGTCATTTTTGGGTTGTAATTTGATACCCGATGACGTCACAATGACGTCACACTTGTATGCACACCTTCACATTGGGATTGATGTTCCTACAAAGTTTCAAGTTGATAGCTTGAACAGTTTTGAAGAAAAGCTCTGGAAACGTTTGAGTGGAAAAAGAAGAAAAAGAAAAAGAAAAAAAAAACTAGAGCTTCGCGTTTGTGTTTTTTACAAACGCAAGGTGATCGGGTGACATAAACATTGAAATGATGATGACGACACAGTTTTGAGATTGTTTGAAAACTTGAGTTGTTTGATGTTGAAAAAGTATTGGAATTCTCAAGACATGACTCTGACTATTCAACGCTAAAATTGTGTATCTGATGACGTCATAATTGTCAATCTCATCATAACGTTACTATTGTGTGCACAGATTGTTCAAGTATCTACTGAAGAACAAGTTTTGACATATAGGCCTAGGCCTATATGTGGTGAAAGAATCTTTTCAATATCTATTACAGTTCTAAAGATTTTGTCATTTGAGATCCTATTACTGTAGTATATCGCCGTGTGGGGAGTTGGGGTTCAATTGCATCTAGAATAAACTAACGCTCCAGTCAACTTGAGTTGCGGTCCACCATGTCCATTTTATTTCCAACACAGCAACGATTTCCAGCATGTCACATTCACAGTTTTCAGGGAGAAGACATATTTACTCTGTTCCGCCGACTAAGGCTAGCCGTACATAATTACACCCAAGATACAACAGCTATTAAGTCACCAAAAGTAAATGTCCTTGTGCTATCTAGTGTTTATTCAACTTTCCTGGCGATGATGCCACGGAAACTAGCAGTTTTACATCTTCAAAAGTCCAATTTTCTCGGTTGTAAATCAAGCCCTGCTTATTATGTCTCGTCTGTCTGACTTATCCACTACTCGCGCACGTACCATTGGCCGTGTGGCCCAGACATTATGACCTCTGACCCGAGACAGGCCGCCTAGATACAAGTTCTATTATTAGAAGTCGAGCACCATATATGGGCGCAAATCGTCAGATTAGTGGAGGCTTGGCATAGCGCCCTCAAACGACTGAGTTAGCTTAATTATCAAGGGACCCAACAAATAATTACTCCACATTACGTAACCACCGTGCACGTGATGACGTCATCAGTGGTATATATGTAGTCATAAAGTCCACATGTGAGGGAACATTTCGTTCCGTAGAACTATGGTCAAATTCCCTACCACTTTGGCTCTATTTGCATTCAAAGTGCTAAAAAAGTGTACATTTTCGAACCTCTTCCGGTTTGGACCGGAGGTTTGGGTCACACAGGGGTCATGCCATTGTATGATTTGTTCAGTTCATTGCGACCTATCATGCTGTGAAAGAATTGTTCAAGTTTCTATTACGATTTTTGAGATATGAATTTTTGAAATAATAACCATTTAATTTTTGTAATTTGACACCTGTGACGATATCATGACGTCACAATGTTGTGCACAAATTGTTCAACAATTTGATAAACATCAAGTTCTTAAATGTGGCGAAAGAATCATGCAAATATCTGCTGTAGTTCTCAAGATACAGCATTTTTAAACAATTCAGCTCCAAATTTGCGTATTTTGACACCACATTACATAACTACCGTCCATGTGATGACGTCATCAATGATATAGTCCAAAAGTCCACATGTGTGGAAACATTTCGTTCCGTAGAAATATGGTCAAATTCACTACCACTTTGAATCTATTTGCATTCAAAACGCTTAAAAAAATGCACATTTTCGAACAACTTCCGGTTTGGACCGGAAGTAGGCGTCACACAGGGGTCATGACATTGTATGATTTGTACAGTTCATTTAGACTTATTATGTTGTGAAAGAATTGTTCAAGTATCTATTACGGTTCTTGAGATATGAATTTTGGAAATAATAACCTTTGAATTTGTGTAATTTGACACCTGATGACGTCATGATTACGTCACACTTGATGCCATCATGATACTATACATTCTGATGAAAGTCTGCCGTTGGGCCTATGTCTGTATCTAATTTACTAACGATTCAGCTTGGTTTGATGGGCATTGTTGCTGGTAAGTGTAAAAACTGAGATTCTCAGTTTCGTTGAACTTTGACCTCCAATTGACCCCAGAAGGAAGGGTCAGATGAAAATGCCCACACAAAGAAAATTGTAGCACAGAATGTCATCTATAAACCTGCCAAAATACGAAGATCCTGGGTCACGTGGTTTTCAACACGGAAGCATTTTAAAATAAGCATATTTTGGTTTTTTGGGGGGTGTAATTTGATACTTGATGACGTCACGATGACGTCACGCTTGATGCCATCATAATATTATACACGCTGGTGAAAGTCTGCCATAGGACCTATGCCTGTACTTAGTTACTTAAAGATTCAGCTTGGTTTGATGGGCATTGTTGCTCAATAAGTGCAAAAATTAAGATTTTCGTTTTCGTTGAACTTTGACCTCAGATTGACCCCAGAAGGAAGGGTCAGATGAAAATGCCCACACAAAGAAAATTGTAGGCCATGATCTTATCTATAAGCCTGGTTAATACGAAAATCATGGGTCACGTGGTTTTCCAGACGGAAGCATTTTAAAACATGCATATTTTAGTCTTTTTTGGGTTGTAATTTGACACCCGATGACGTCACAATGACGTCACACTTGTATGCACACCTTCACATTGGGGTTGATGTTCCTACAAAGTTTCAAGTTGATTGCTTGAACCGTTTTGAAGAAAAGCTCTGGAAACGTTTGAGTGGAAAAAGAAAAGGGAAAAAGAAAAAAAAAAAAAAAAGACAAAGAAATCGTACAATAGTAATAGGTGATCGGAATTAGTTCCGATCACCTAAAAAGACAAAGAAATCGTACAATAGTAATAGGTGATCGGAATGAGTTCCGATCACCTAAAAAAGACAAGGAAATCGTACAATATCAATAGGTGATCGGGTTGAGCCCGATCACCTAATAAGTATAAGGAACACCCTCAAACGTGAGATTTCGTGAAATCTGAAGGCAACGTGTTCCTTTAATCCAGTGTATATAATATATACCGCCAGTGTACAGCATGTTAGTCCGCCATATTGAAAAAGGAGGAATTCCTCCTTTTTCCGAAGGTTCCCGAAGTCGGTTACCGGAATGCACGTCCGGACGTTATCGTTAATCGTCGGGTAGGGAGGTTTCGGTCGCATACGGTTAGGCAAAACGACGACTATTAGTGAATTTTACGTCATCGATTTGTGCGTACTTGTGGCGTTTACACAAATATCCCAAGTGTTGTTTTGTTGTTTACACTGATAGCAACGCCTCTACACCTTAGTGAAAAACGGACAGCGAAAGGTAACGATTTTGAGGTTTGGCTAATCGTAGTCGTAATCACTAACCGTGCACACCGAAACCTCACTATTGTTTCGAAAATTTGAGTTGATGCGAGTGCCGCCGCGTGTTTATTTATGACGAGGTTTGAATTTGATTTTTGATGCTAATATATTAAATTTATATTGGCCAAATATGGAATAACACATTTTAAATTGTTATACACTCGTGCCGTATAGCGCGCAGCGCTCTTTAAAAATTAACGGTTATGCGCTCCTAAAAAATCAATGCAGACGTAAATTTTATAATGCCTAGTGCTATTTTAAACACGATGGCAGCCGGCCCTCGGCATATTCAGTTGTAGATTGGTTCCCGATCCCTATAGATTGGTTCGCTTATTGCGAAAATATAGGGATCGGTAAAGGGCAGCCATGACGGGCAGAATTCTGCCCGTCACGTGGTTAGTATTATTTTATTTTGTTTAGTAAGTGCGCAGATTTTGCATTGACATTTGTAACTTGGCCGTGCGTGTCGAACATATGCAATTATGTAAATAAAGTACATTGCCTAAAGCAAAGGGCTTGGCCAATTTTTTAATATAAAAAACACAATGCGCATGCGCAAAGACGACCAATTACAGATCAAGATGAAGCGCCCTTTACCTGACCTTATATTCTCCTGTGTGGAATATGTGGACGGGAACCAGTCTAATTCAGTTGTTGTATGGGAATATGTGGAGCGGAAACCAGTCTAGAATTGACTGCGCAAGCCGCGAGAAGTTACGAACTATTGAGGGCAGTATTTAGGTAACTCAATTTTGCAAATCATTCTTCGATCCTAACTCACGTCTTTGTAATTTCTCCAAAAAAAGCGAATATAAATCAACATGCCAGACCATTTAGGAGATGATATGCGAAAGCTGAAAGACGACGATACTAAGGAAGATAAGCCTATTCAAGGTAACCTTTTCCCATTTGTTTTTTTCGATCAATTCTAGTGAAATTGTGCCGAGTAAAAAAACTAAACAAAAGCATAAAACGTTGTACAGGGCCACTTGGAAGTTGACCCCCCAGGTTTGGCAAATTTTCCCTTTTAAAAAACATCCCTCACTATGTGTTGATTCAATAAGCCAGTTAAATACAATTCCCAACTGACCTAGAGGGTCAACTTCTAAGTGGCCCTGCATTGTATAGTTGTGTTGGGCATAATCTTTTAATATGCTTGGCGCAAATTCTGAATTTATTTGCACAAGCAGATTTTGAATTTCACTCAGTTCAAAGATTGCACAGCGCAAATTTTGATTCCGAACGCAATTTCAGAATCTGCGCAAGATAGGTTTCCAAGCGCAGTACCTCCAGCTCAAAATTTGCACGCGCAGGTTTTAAATCTGCTTGCGCAAATTTAGAATTTAAAAAAGGTTGCATTACTTATGCGCGTTTATAAAGCTTTCAAAGCTATTGTTTCAAATAATTAAATTTCTTAAACTCCAGTTGTGACATGAAGTAAAAAAACCTTTATTTTGTCTTTCTAACAACAGCGTTAGATGAAGGGGACATTGCTTTGCTGAAGACATATGTAAGTATTTTATTTTCGTAACAGTAATCCAGTCGCAGTAGGATGTTAATTTAGTCTTTTCTAAAATTTTACAAGTGAATATATTGTGTTAACATTCATAAATACCTTGGACAGTTTACGCATCCCTTGGCCCTACGCACACAGAAACTGCACGCACCCGAAAGCAAAATTTGCACTACAAGTACCCGGTTGTGTGCCTGAGCATACAACACGCTTGCAATACGCGTAGCGCGCGCACGAACGAACAGCAGTTTGAACGAAAGCGCAGCATGCGTGGAACAGTATAATGCAATACATGTACATGGCAAAACGACAATTTGGGAATAAAAGTGGGTTTGGCCAGTCTTAAACAATCCATTTCCTGAACGCTGATAATGGCCCTTGCCTGTGGCTCGGACCATTATCATTCGTACAGGACCCTATCCGGTTTTAAACGTATGTTTAAGACTGGCCAAACCCACTTTTATTCCCTATTCATGAACACCTTGGACAGTTTACGCATCCCTATTGGCTGAGAGCACGTCACGTCACGTGGGCAGTTTTAAACAGATGATAAAAGTCTTAAACACTTTTGAGTCTATAACTCGCGGCCGAACCCGCGCTGTGGTCGGCGTGTATAAAACAAATGAGAAGCAAATGCCCTGTAGAAATTTCAGCCATATAGTTGCAGTAAAACGTCTTTTGCAAAAGACCTTTTTAGAAAACCACCTTCATTTGTTAATTTCACACAAAATCCCATTTTGGACAAATAAAAATCATGTGGTGTTTGGTACCATTGTTATGAACACATTAATAAGGTTTTTCTTGTCAACTCGTGAGAAACAATTTTGGGGTCACTGCAAATGATGTGTTCTACATGTACCTTTAAAAGTACAGAGTTTGCCCATAACTTTTTTCCCAACTGGCAAACAGGGCCAGTTGGCTTTGCCCGAGTGCCATTTCGCCCCAAATAACTTCATCCAAACACTACATCGCCCAAATGCCACTTCGCCCCAAAACCACTTTGTGCATAGGCCGTGGTTCAGAGAGAAGTGGTTCAGGGCGAAGTGGTTTTGGGGCGAAATGACTGCAAACCCTTTTTTTACTGTTTTCTCAAAAGTTAGACGAAGTACGGAGCTGGTTTTTGCCCAGGTTGGTTTTAATCATGCATATCTTCAATCACACAGAGGGATAAAGCTATTTGTAACAGTTTACCAATCATGTATACTATCTTTAATATTGTGGCACCGTAACGTGCATACAATAGACCTTATGCGTAGCTGCCATGATAGAGGGCAGTCACATTGTCACAGTGCGTCATGCACGAGTAGGCACATTGTGGATATATTGTCACAATTGTCATTAAAATATGAAAACCTGTCCTCTATCATGGCCGCTACGCATAAGGTCTATTATTTGAAGTTTGCATACAATTTGCCATTTTTTTTCTTGTTCAATTTTTTTTTTCCAAAAGGGGGCCGGTCCATACACAACACCCATCAAAACTGTCGAAGATGACATTCAGGCTTCTATGAAGAAGGTCAACGAGCTCTCTGGTAAGCAAACATTTCAATAGAAAATGCAGTGAGCATTTAAAGACGGTTGTTCAGGTTTTTCCAGAAAATGGATTTCATTCTAACCTAACAATCACATAAAATACCTCCCCAAAATACTATCCATGGGAAGAAAACAGGAAATTTTTAATCTCCAATTTGGATGTGAAAGCAAAAAGGTTGGTGTGATTACTGCACTGCTTTATGGCACCAGGGTTCGATTTCACAAAGAAATAACTTGCGACGCGTTCACAAAGTTACGACTACCAAATCGCAATTTTGCAAAGGGTTCTGCCCAAAGATTGTATAGCGCTGTGTAGCAGTTGTGTCCACAAATTGCGACGTGTACTTGTTGAAGTATTTTGTGAAATGCAACTATAAAAACCATCGTAAACTTACGAAGGGTTCGGCGGATTTCAGAACTTATGACACGTCGCAATTCTTTGTGAAATAGACCCCCGATAGTTAAAGGGCCTGTGACAGGCTAAACAACTTTGTACCTAAGCTTTGATTCATAATGACGGATTACTTGTTCAGCAAGACATACTATTGTTCGTTTGGATGTAAAATCAATAAAAGGTGGCCTTTTTCAACTTTGAAAATTTCATTGCAATAAATCACAGACAGAGGGCGCTGTTTTGAGTGCATCACATAAGGAAGACAGAAGGGAAAAGTTAAGAAAAAACATAAGACTTAAAGTTGGACTTGTGGCAAATTGCTGCAGTTTCTACCCCCAGTTTTGTCATGGCTTACAGCAGGCAACATGTAAAACAAACTCAAACAGCCATGGATTACAAAAGTTTCCGGAAAATTGAGAAAAAGTGGAATCTTTTGTGCACAGTTGAATGTGATTTTCCTGTGTTTGCCTCTTGTGACATCGTGACCTTGGTCATGAATATGCATATTGGCATTAGCATAAAAACTAAAAACCTTTGTTTTAACCCCCAAAGCAAGCTCCAAATAAGATTTTTATGACTTTAACTGAGTAGAGTGGTTTTAAAGCATAGATTTCATTCATAAAAATCCTAAATAAGGGGCCCTTTAAATTTGTCTGTCTTTGGCTAATTGTCAGGTATCAAGGAGTCGGACACTGGCTTAGCTAACCCTGCTTTGTGGGATCTACAAGCTGACAAACAAACCCTACAGAGTGAACAACCTCTACAGGTTAATCAATAGACCGTATCAAATAGCCGCCATCTTGTAGGGCAGTTTCTTTGTTCCTTAAAGACATGCATGGTTGCATGTTTTGTGCTTACATTGTTGACCAATTTAAATATTAAAAGTTGTTCTACAAGATGGCAGCTATTCGATACAGTCTATACAGTGGTAGACTCTAACATCTACTCTATACAATTCTATGTAGTGTATTTATTTCTAGTGTATTTCTTGTTCATCCTTTGCTCCTTGTTACTGGACTTGTGACTGGACTTGTGACGGTCTTGTGTGGGACTTGTCATGGACTTGTGATTTTATAGGCTCTGGACTTGTGATAGACTTGTGATGGACTCGACTACAGCCCTGCAGAATATATAGTTTTTAGAAACTGTACACTCTATAGACATATCCGGTTGCTAAGGACTGCTTCCCTGCATGTCCGCCATTACTGGGGGCCATCCACTGCCATGAACTAGGCACTCTGTGTTGTTGTTAAATCGAACGGCGCACAATGCGTCCCCTTCTCGTACACAGGCTTTTGCAAGCTGACAATCTCTAAAATATATAGACCGTGAAATGTGTAGATTACTTATTGAGTTTTATGGTTTCGATCACGCTTTTAAGGTTGCAAGGTGCACCAAAATTATTAACGCTGACAGCGAAGATGCGAAATACATCATCAACGTGAAACAATTTGCCAAATTTGTTGTGGATCTACATGACAACGTCGCTCCCACGGATATCGAAGAAGGAATGAGAGTAGGGTAAGTTGAATTCGAACCCTAGACCTCTGACACAACGGGCAGATGCTCTACCAGCTGAGCTATGAGGCACAGTGGTATACTCCATCAGGTTTCCCCCCAAGACCTCTGACACACCGGGCAGATGCTCTACCAGCTGAGCTATGAGGCACAGTGGTATACCCCCTCAGGTTTTCCCCAAGACCTCTGACACACCAGGCAGATGCTCTACCAGCTGAGCTATGAGGCACAGTTGTATACTCCCTCAGGTTTTCCCCAAGACCTCTGACACACCGATCAGATGCTCTACCAGCTGAGCTATGAGGCAAAGTGGTATACTGCCTCAGGTTTTCCCCAAGACCTCTGACACTGGGCATATGCTCCTTCAGCTGAGCTATGAGGCACAGTGGTATACTCCCTCAGGTTTTCCCCCAAGACCTCTGACACACTGGGCATATGCTCCTTCAGCTGAGCTATGAGGCACAGTGGTATATCCCTCAGGTTTTCCCCAAGACCTCTGACACACCGGGCAGATGCTCTTCCAGCTGAGCTATGAGGCACATTACTCCTTTACATCTCCCTAAACATTGCATGATTTAAAATGTTTCTTTTAAAGATAGCGTAGATAAACTAATGTTTTTTTGTCCTTTCCTTTTTTTCAACAGGGTCGACAGAAACAAATACCAAATCCACATCCCTCTGCCTCCAAAAATTGACCCCACCGTTACAATGATGCAGGTACATGTATTTTAGAACGTCGAGTTCTTTAAATTTAAAATCTTTGATATACTCCAAAAGGTCTTGTGAGAAGATTCATACAATGAATGTAGAAATGACTCTCAAGAGTCAGTATTTGTGGTGCTTGACCTGGGGTCAATTTCAAGGTGCTGCTAAGCACACAAATTTGCTTAGCACAGGATTTACGGTAGTTGCCTTATAAAACGGATTACAAGCCAAAAATATTCGCCAACTTGTGTTCTTCGCAAGAGTAGGAGACTACCTTTCAATACACATCACTTACGATTTCGGCTGACAATCCATTTTTGCAAAATAAAGCAAACAAATCCTGTGCTAAGCAAATATTTGTGCTTAGCAGCGCCATGAAATTTGCCCCTGGTCTTAACTTTTGGCCAATCACATTTGCCTTTTTGAAAATTTGTATTTTTTCCAAAATTAATACCAGCGTTAACTGGTTGAAAATTGGTGGTCGGATTACAAATTGTGATTTTTATTTTTTTGTCCAGGTTGAGGAGAAGCCAGATGTGACATATTCCGATGTGGGAGGATGTAAGGAGCAAATTGAGAAACTCCGAGAAGTTGTGGAGACGCCTTTGTTACATGTATGGCGCCCTCCCTTGGTGAAATCTTTATAACGCACACACTACATGTAGCTTACAAACGCTCAAAAATATGCCGGGTCTATTCTTTCTTTTGTTTAAAGCGATCCATATTGTATTTTGTATTTTTTTATATTTTGCTTTTTTAGCAGGCCATACTTTTTCAACGAGTGCCCTCGTTGAATTATTTCTGCTTTGGCGTGCCATAGTATGGACACAGTAATGGCGGATATGATAGTTGTTGACGTCACGCCTATGGCACGCCAAAGCAGAAATAATTAAACACTGATCATTTTGCCATCAACCCTGAAAAACAAGTCTCAACATTTTTTAAAACTTGCCAACAAAAGCACGGTTTGCCGGTTTCAAATAGTCTATCAATATTTAAAAGTCATGCCGACCTTTTTTTTTGCGCAACATTGCGTCGACATTGAATTATCAGTGTTGAATTATTTTTCGCGTTGGCGTGCCATAGTATGGACACATTAACGGCGGATAGCAACCGTTGTCAAGCCAAGTGAAACCCAAGAATATGCTCATCAAAAATAAAGAATGAGTTTTTATCGTTATTTATACATTCTCATACTACAAATTGTTGATTATTTCGTTTCTTTTTCCGCAGCCTGAGAAGTTTGTTAATCTCGGTATTGAGCCACCCAAAGGGGTCCTGCTCTACGGTCCGCCAGGGACGGGCAAAACGCTGTGTGCTCGGGCCGTTGCAAACCGCACAGATGCTTGTTTTATAAGGGTAATCGGATCAGAGCTGGTCCAGAAATACGTAGGAGAGGTGAGTTTTCGTAAAACACGATGAAATTATTTTGAGGCTTTACGCAAGCTTTAAAGAAGCGTGTTCCAGATCACATTTTTGAGCCCTCAAGTTTCCCCACGGGTGTTGAGATTTTGACACCATATCATTTGTCATATTTTCCTCATTACCATTCTGAAATTTCGCGCTCTCAATCCGTATATTTTCAAGGATATCGTCAAAAAAAGACCAATGTTTTGTAAACTAATTTATCCGTTCTATAAAGCAGTGCAGTGATTACACCAACCTTTTTGCTTCCACATCCAAATTGGAGATTGCAAATTTTCTGTTTTCTCCCATGGATTGTATTTTCGGGAGGTATTTTATTTGATTGTTAGGTAAGAATGAAAACTATTTTCTGGAAAAATCTGAACAAGTTCCTTTTAAATTGTAATGCTTTTCAATTAGATTTAACTTATCAGTTCTTGAAGCGACATCACACAAAAGGTATTTATGAATAGGAATAAATGGTCGATATTAAAATCGAGCAATAACATATTTATTCCTTTTTTTCAAATGTTAAAAACTTTACTAAACTAATAAAATTATCTGATACATCTTTTTTTAATCTTTGGTTTTTTTTTACAGGGAGCCAGGATGGTTCGCGAGCTCTTCGAGATGGCAAGAACCAAAAAGGCTTGTCTTATCTTTTTCGACGAAATTGACGCCATTGGAGGTAATTGTTTTGTGAAAAATCTGTGATCAATGCTTTCGTGTCACTGTGGGGTGTTATGGCCGAGCGGTCTAGTGCGTCGAACTTAAGTTCCTGTGCTAGTACTAGAATGTAGGTTCGAATCCGGGCCGCGACGGGTTGTGGCACCTGTGCCCTTGAGCAAGGCACTCGACCACACTTGCTCCCATTCCTGTAATTGGCGGTTCTCCGCTGTTGGATATGGTTAATAAATAAATAAATTAAAAAAATAAATACGCATTTGACACTGACTATATGCAGCTAGCTTTCTGGATAAAAGTCAAATTGCAAATTATTAATTTGGATGCTTTCTTTTGTTGTATGTGACTGCACAAAAAAAAAAAATTTAATGAAGAAAAAAATAAAGAAAGAAAAAAATTAAAAAACAAAAGTACCAGTAAATAATTATTGGATTTAAAGATGTATTGTCCGTGCATTTTGGGTGTGGCACCTCGAAAAAAATTTTTTTTTTAATTGATAATTTTCTAGAAACATAAAAGTTATACGCTTTCAAATGAGACATCCACAACAAAATTGAACAATTACTGTCAATTTAAGGACTTGCCCATGTCTGACCTCCCGTGTCTGGTCTGCAGTGCGCAGCGCATGCGCGCACAGTACGCCCTCTGTACCGGTGGCCTGTCCAATCTGTTTTCTTATGTTTCCTCTCTCTCCGAAAGTCTTCCGAGACAGAAGAAAAGAGATTTGACAGGCCGCTTGTCCAGAGGGCACTCTACACACCGCACACCACTGACAAAACATGGGAAGTCGGACCTGGGCAAGGCTAGGCAAGGCGCAAAAACTGCCGTATAAAAATTGCGTTTTTTCACAGGGTTTGCCGATGTCTAAAATACAAAGTATGATGTTTTATCGTTTAAATAAAGTAAATGCTTTAAAAATATGTTCGAAAAAATTTGTAAATTTGCTCAGAACCACTGGCAATGTAACTTTAACATCTAGATTGAATTACTAAACACGAAAGTGGGATAAATTGTCCGACTTCATTTTTTGCACGTTTATCTTTCGTTGCGCAGGTGCGCGATTTGACGACGGAGCCGGTGGCGACAACGAAGTCCAACGCACCATGTTGGAGCTAATCAACCAATTAGACGGTTTTGATCCCCGCGGCAACATCAAAGTTCTCATGGCAACGAACAGGCCTGATACGCTGGACCCCGCCCTTGTCAGACCTGGCAGACTTGATCGTAAAGTGGAGTTTGGACTTCCTGACTTGGAGGTAAACTGTCAATGTTTGCATTCTACTAAACTTCAAGACAGATTACACAGTGAACGATTTCCCCTGTATCGCATCGCAAATTGCGACGCGTTTTTGACAATCTGCGATGCCACTTTTCAAAGTGCATCGCAGTTTTTGACTTGATTTAGCGATGCAATTTGCGACACATTTTTTTCAACATCTAGTCCTTATTCTTTAACTTCCAGGTTAGTTTTGTTAATGTTAGTGAAAAATGAAAAAAAAAAACGAAAATGTAATTGGTACATTTTCAGGGAAAAAAACGCGACGCGAACCATTCTGTCCGGACAGCTAGTGGGAAAAAAAAGACTTGTAATCTGCAACTGGTAATCTGCCTATAATGCCTATTGGTACCAATTGATGCATATTGTTTTCCTACTGTGCTTCCGGACCCACGTGCATTAAACACCCATCACAAAAAGTTAGTTCCCGTCTCGATGTAACCATGGAGCTAGCTCCATGATGTAACTCAAAAACTGTTTTATTGATTTTTGTCATTCAAAAGGCGATGTGTACACCAATGTCTTACACACACAATGAGTGGTTTCTTGTAGCCAGTAGACACCGTTTTCACTATGAAATCGCGCATTATTTGAATTTGCTATACAAAAATACTAGATTGCTAAACAAAATTGTAAAATTGCTACACAAAAAAAAATTGCATAGCAAATCTGCTATCCAATATTTCAGAACGAAATCGTTCACTGGATTACATGATTGGAAAACTTTTATTATTATTATTATTATAATAATAATAATAATAAAATTTTAATAATAAAAACAAGAACAGCATTACATAACTAAAGAATAGTGTTGATAAACTGCCTTGTAGATGTTTCAGCCACATAGATCCAGTAATACTTCAGAAAATCTTAAAGATCCATGCATGGTTTTTTGTGTTAAATAAATGGTAAAACATTGTTTGCACTTTCAGTTGGCAATTTCTCCCACAAAGCCTACCATTTTACATGGGAAAAAAAATCATGTGGTGTTTGTTACCATTGCTATCAACACTTTTAGTCGGGTTTTTCTTGTCAACTCGTGAAGTAAAATTTTGGGACACTGCAAATGATGTATTGGGGCTTTAATCTTTTGTGTTTCTTTGTAGGGGCGGACTCATATTTTCAAGATCCATGCACGTTCCATGAGTGTAGAGAGAGACATTAGATACGAACTGCTTGCAAGGCTTTGTCCCAACTGTACAGGTACGAGTATTTCTATTATCTTCCAAAATCATCCTGGTATCAACCATCATTCAGCCTCAATCCTCCAAAATCATCCTGGTATCAACAACCATTCAGCCTCAATCCTCCAAAATCATCCTGGTATCAACAACTATTCAGCCTCAATCCTCCAAAATCATCCCGGTATCAACAACCATTCAGCCTCAATCCTCCAAAATCATCCTGGTATCAACAACCATTCAGCCTCAATCCTCCAAAATCATCCTGGTATCAACAACCATTCAGCCTCAATCCTCCAAAATCATCCTGGTATCAACAACCATTCAGCCTCAATCCCCCAAAATCATCCTGGTATCAACAACCATTCAGCCTCAATCCTCCAAAATCATCCTGGTATCAACAACCATTCAGCCTCAATCCTCCAAAATCATACTGGTATCAACAACCATTCAGGTCAAAATAGAAACGGTCTGTATACCGGGAAACGGTACATAAACGATACACCGTTGCAGCATTTTCAATTCAGTGAACAAGCAAATGATGCAACTTGTCCGGCCAGACGATAGATAATTGGCAATGTTCAACCCGGCCCACGAGAGCTTATCGAATTACGGGCCATTGTTGACTACTCCTGGCTGACTCGCTGCCACTGTTTATCACGTGACCGCCCGAACAAGGGTGTTTAACCACAACCCATTCATGCCCCGGGGTGCGCCCCGGCTGGAGGGTCCGGCGGCTCTCTGGAGCAGTCTTTTGTTCCCTTCGTGCAGGCGGTTAGTTGTAAACCTGTCAATCATCGACCAACCCAGCAAGTTGGAAACGGTTCCCTTTATACCGGCACACGGTTTTCTGTCAACAGAGAAACGATTTGAAGAGGGATTAACTGGAATCGTTTACCGGTATACAGACCGTTTCTATTTTGACCTCGCGCCTAATGTGAACGGTACCGCTCTTCATTCGATCTTCGTTTGATCATTGTTAAGTGAGACGTGAACGCATGCTTCTTTAAATAACTATGATTAACTAATCTTTGTCAAACGAAGCAATTTCTCTTGTAAGATTTCTCTATAAAACTCCTACCACTGTTGTTTGTTTCAGGTGCCGAAATTCGCAGTGTGTGTACCGAAGCTGGAATGTTTGCCATCCGAGCCCGGAGAAAGGTAGCGTCAGAGAAGGATTTTAGAGAAGCGATTAACAAAGTCATCAAAGCATACGCTAAATTTAGTTCCACGCCGCGCTACATGACATACAACTAAGTCATTGAATTCGTTATAGAAATGTGATGTCATACGAGGTTATCTCCAATAGACCGTATCGAATAGCTGCCATCTTGTAGGACAGTTTCTTTCCTCCTTGAGGACAACTTTGTGCTGACATTGTCAACCAATTTAAAGGAGCGTGACTAGGGCCCAATTTCATAGAGCTGTTTAACAGCCCATTTTCCGTTAACCGAGCGTCAGGCTATTTCATAGACATCGTTAACGGTAAGCAACTAAAAACGTGCCTTTACCGCAGAGCCAAATTTTGCTTAAGATAGTGACGCAACAATGGTGGTTTTCAAGTACGTGCATGCTTAAGCACGCCGCGGCCGTGAAATAGCCTTAACGTTAGCACAACTTTTCTGCTACAGTAAGCACACGTTTTCAGCTAGCGTTTAAGCAGCTCTATGAAATTGGGCCCTGATCAAAATTTTGACCCTCCTGTTTTTCCCGTGGGTTTTGAGATTTTGATGCCATATCATTTGTCATATTTTTCTCGTTACCATTCTGAAATTTCGTGCCCTCAATCTGTATATTTCTAGGGATATCGTAAAAAATCCACCGAAGTTTAGTGAACTACAGTAAACTCCATTATAACACCCCCTGATATAAAGCTCTTCTCGATATAAAGCTCCTTTTTAAAAGTCCCAGCCGTTATTCTCTGCATTGTGTATGCACTGGTTATAGCACTCGCTGGATATAAAGCTCAAATTATTTCGGTCCCCTGGAAAGCGCTATAATGAGAGTTTACTGTACTGGCGACTGGAAAAATCCCAGTTCCCACATTCTACTTTCTGGCAACTAGTTGTGTCGATATACGCATAGTTGCAACTAGTTGCTGTCAGTTGCACGTGTGTGTCTGAATACGTGCGCGCACATCGACAGCAACTGCAAGCAACAGTTGCTTCCAGATGCAAGGTCAGTGTACTCTAGGCTTTGCCGAGTCGATGTGCGTGCTCTAAAAACTGGACATTCTCAGTTGCCCCTAGTTGCGCAACTAATCAGTTGCTGTCGATGTGGAGGTTTTTATATGATAGTTAGGTTAGAATAAAATCTAGTCAAGCTCCTTTAAATGAGAATTGTTGCCCTACAAGATGGCAGCTATCCGATACGGTCTATAGCCCAGTGTCCAAACATTACAGCCACACATTTTTTTTTTCCCATCAAAAGAAAAAAGGCTGTTATGTTTGGCATTAAAACTGTTATTGTTTAGACAAAGGTCCAGGCAATGCGTGACCTCAGTGTATGATGAAATACCAATGGCAAATACTAGGATTGTAACTGTTCACTAAGTTGAACTTGAAATAAGTCTAAAAATGACAGGAACTACTTAAAACCTACCATGGGCCAATTCCATCAAGCTGTTTAGCTCAACCCAAAATTCATTTGCTTTGCAAAAATGGGTTACCAGCCAAAATTGTATGTAACGTGTGTTACGATTGACCGGTATTCTGCTACTGTTGCTAAGAACACAAGTTGACATAAAATTTTGACTGGTAACCCATTTTTGAAAAGCAAATATATTGTGCTAAGCAGCTTTATATATTGTGCTAAGCAGAGTTTTGTGCCCTTTGTGCACTTATTACGGTTTAACTGTATTCATTTCTGGCAAAAAAAAACTAGCAAAGGGTTTACACAAATTGCAGTTTTTTTGTTAATGCTTTGCATTATAATAAAGCAACTAATATCAAAAATATTACATTCAAACAAAAATACTGATATGAGATTAAAATATGACAAAGCTGCAAAAGATATATATAATTATTTTATACTCTTTTTATACAAATATTATCTTGAATAGAAATGATACTGGAGTATTATGCCTTCGCGCAAAAAGCCGCAAACTTCAGGTGGATATAGATCAGGGCCGACTCGCCAAATTTTATATTTACCAAATAATGATTTTTACATTTTCACCTTTTTCTCAACTCCGTGAATACTTTTCAAACCATTTCAAATTATTTGTCACTGAAAAAATTTAAAATGGCGCACGTTTTATTTGAAACTTGTCAAAAACTAGGAATTTTTTACATCATTGCCAAAACAATTTTTACAATTGACAAACATTTGTCAATTACGGTCTGTCCCCCGATGCCATTCTGCAATTTAAATCATCGACGACGGCGGGGAAATCGTTTACGCTATCAATGACGTAATGCGAGCCGCATTCCGCGAGGATGTCATACGCATGTTGCAAGCGACATTCGTAGTCGACCTTGTCCATTTCAGCTAGTTGTTTCTCACTTGAAGCCATATAGTTGCCCTGAAAAAGATTAACCGTCCACTAGTATTAAATTTAAGCTCCTTTTTTACTTGAAGACATGCTGAAGACATGCTCAGTTGACTTGAGACTCAAATCTCAAATGATCTGACTTGGATTTGAGTCATTGACACAATTGATTTGACTTTATCATTTTTTTTTTACTCGAGCCTGCCATAAATGGCATTGAACATTTTTTGCAATACAATATAATATATTATTATATAAAATGAAGCTTTTGCGGATACCGTGCATTTCTGATACTGTGCTGCACAGAGCCCCAATCTGATGCGTCCACGCTGGGCGCACCCAAGCACACGCGTCGTGCATCGAGTGAATGAATTGCGCGTGTGTGCTACGCACGCAAGAGTACAGTAACAAAAAATACTGTACAACATTAACAAAAGCACATGCAATTGTAAACTGAAGTTTTTGACACCAAACAGACAAAAAACTCGCGGAAATCTTTGAAAACAAAGCTTCATTTTATAAAAATACCGAACTCGCATTCGGCTCGTTCGGTATTTTCATGACTCGTGCGGTATATTCTCATATCACCCTCAAAGCCATCCAATATTATATAATTGTTTTCCCATTTTGAGGAGAGAATTGTATTTCAGCAACCCCAGAAATTAAAAGCCAAGCTCTGTTTAATCATGGAACATGCCTGGCCAGAACAACAAAAATACCATACATGGCTGCAAGTCCCAGCATTTAGACTCATTTGACTTGACTTAACAGTTGAAGGCAGTTTGGCTTGACTTTGGACTCAGAGGCAGTTTGACTTGACTTAAGTCACTTGACTTGACTTGGGTCTTGAATGCAGTTTGACTTGACTTTGGACTCGCAGGCAGTTTGACTTGACCTGACTTGGGACTCGATGGCAGTTTGATTTGACTTGACTTGGGACTCGGGCAAAGGGAGACTCATTCTAACCCTGCCAAAATTTCAGCCATGTCCAAAAATTCTTATCCAAACTTCGTGAAGTTTTTGCAAACTTACAGTTTTTGCAACTCCTACTGTCCAGCAGCCGGCTGCTAGTCCTTCGCGAATCCCATCTATAGTGTCATCCACCTACAAAGACAGAAAATTACGCACGGGTGCTTAGCTGAACCTGTTCAGAAAATAGATAAAAGCCTCCTCTTTCGTCCTTGATATAATGTACACCACAGCATTTCTGCCTCTTTGTCTCTGGTTCGACTCCCATCCGACCCAATAAGCCGCCCTCAGGTGACGGCACAGAACAGCCTGTGACTGTCTTTTTATGACCTAGCTGCACCTGAGCTACGCCCGTCGGCATCAAATTAGGTGGCGATTGTTTTGAGACCTGCTTGTAGCTCCAACAGCATTTTGACAATCAACATCAGGCGGCGCTGAAAAGAATCAACAATTGAGAGAGTAAAACATGTTGAATTTTTACCATGTGATAGCGATTGTCACAGCCAAGTTTCATGAAAGAAAAAAGCTGCGTGCGTCATGCGCGCATCCAGTTTTCTTTAGCGTGAAATGAGCCTAGTTGCAATTTGTTTGTTTGTGTCCAGTTTCCGCTTGTTAAAGGCACAGGCTCGTCAAAGCGCGCACGAGACAAAATTTGTGCCACGAAATACTCGGCTCCATGCCTTTGCTATGGAGCTGCGTATTTCGTGGCATGAATTTAGCCCCGCGCGCGCATTGACCAGCCCCTGCCTGTAAGCGATACTCGCACAATTGGTTCTGGTTTGTGACCCGAGTGTTACTTAATGCTGAGTGTTCTGCCACGGTGCAAGAGAATCGCAGGTCGGCCTGAGGGCGGCTTTATGTGAAATGGGTTTTCATGCATTAAAATGGTTAAATCAGGCCTTCTGAATCGGTTCTATAGACTCCAAACTGCTGTTCCAATCGTTGACCCCATTCTCACTAGAGAAATCGCTTCGTTCGACGAAGATTAGTTAATCATCGTTAGTTAATGAAGTGTGCCTTCATATATGACTTAACAAAGATCAAACGAAGAGCGACCGCTAACGAAAATCGAATGAAGCTGTAGGAGATCGGACATGTGCGTTGCGCATCAAGCGTATAGACGCGCTGTGTGGTTTTCCAGCGGCGCGTCAAAAAGACTCTTGCTAAGTGCTCACGCACAATGTGCTTGTGCAACAGGCCCGCCAAATCGCTTCGTCGAACGAAGGGAGCCATTTACATTACAAATTTGCTTCGTCGAATAAAGCGATCTCTTCGTCGAATGAAGCGATTCTAATCATCGTCGAATGAAGAGGCGTGCGTTCACGGCATCAGTAAATCTCTTCGTCGAATCATCGTCGAACGAAGCAATTTCTCTAGTGAGAACGGGGTCATAGTCGTCGGAGTGATGGTTGGACATAGAGTTGTATAAGCCGTAAGGGCTTATACAACTCTATGGGTTTGGAACACAAACATAACTGGCGCCTTTCCAATCAACCATATGCATTCTATAGAAACGATTCAGGGGACATGATTTAACCATTTGAACACGTGAATATGTTCTATACCTTAACAATGGCCTCTATTGGGTGCAAATTCAACTTGATCGCATTCAGCCACACCATGTGAGGGCAGGGCCTGGCCTGGGGGACCATATCGGAAGTCGCGATGTAGTCTGGCTTGAAACCATTACTCTCCGAGACTGGACCAAGTTCGGCCATGATTTGGGACGGAAATCCAGTGCAGGATCCAATTTTTAACTTGTACTTGTCTCGCAAAATACCAATGGTGTCCACAACCCCTAAAAGAAATTGAAATAATGCGGATCCAGCCTCATTAAAATATGACCAAATGTGGGATTAGAGAAAATCATAAGGGTCTTATTGGGATTTGAACCCGAGACCTCTAACTCGCTGGGCAGATGCTCTACCAGCTAAGCTATGAAGCACAGTGGTATACTCCCTCAGGATTACTCCAAGACATCTGACACACCGGGCAGATGCTCTACCAGCTGAGCTTTGATACACAGTGGTATACTCCCTCGGGTTTCTCCAAGACCTCTGACACACTGGGCTGTGCTGTGAAGCACAGTGGTATACTTCCTCAGGTTTCGCCAAGACCTCCGACACACCAGGCAGATACTCTACCAGCTGAACTATGAGGCACCTCAGGTTTTCCCCAAGACCTCTGACACACTAGGCAGATACTCTACCAGCTGAGCTATGAGGCACAGTGGTATACTCCCTCGGGTTTCCCCCAAGACCTCTGACACACCGGGCAGATGCTCTACCAGCTGAGCTGAAGCACAGTGGTATACTCCCTCAGGTTTCCCCAAGACCTCTGACACACCGGGCAGATGCTCTACCAGCTGAACTATGACGCACAGTGGTATACTCCCTCAGGTTTCTCCAAGACCTCAGACACACCAGGCAGATGCTCTACCAGCTGAGCTATGAGGCACAGTGGTGTACTCCTTCATGTTTCCCCAAGACCTCTGACACACCGGGCAGATGCTCTACCAGCTGAGCTATGAGGCAGTGGTGTACTCCTTCAGGTTTCCCCAAGACCTCTGACACACCGGGCAGATGCTCTACCAGCTGAGCTGTAAGGCACAGTGGTAGACTCCCTCAGGTTTCCCTAAGGCCTCTGACACACCAAGCAGATGCTCTACCAGCTGAGCTGAGGCACAGTGGTATACTCCCTCAGGTTTCTCCAAGACCTCTGACACATTGGGCAGATGCTGTACCAGCTGAGCTATGGGACACAGTGGTGTACTCCCTCAGGTTTCTCCAAGACCTCTGACACACCGGGCAGATGCTCTACCAGCTGAGCTGAAGCACAGTGGTATACTCCCTCAGGTTTCTCCAAGACCTCTGACACACCGGGCAGATGCTCTACCAGCTGAGCTATGAGACACAGTGGTGTACTCCCTCGGGTTTAACCAACGACATCTGACACACAAGGCAGATGCTCTACCAGCTGAGCTATGAGGCACAGTGGTAGACTCCCTCGGGTTTCTCTAAGACCTCTGACACACCGGGCAGATGCTCTACCAGCTGAGCTATGAGGCACAGTGGTATACTTTCTCAGGTTTCTCCAAGACCTCTGACACACCGGGCAGATGCTCTACCAGCTGAGCTATGAGGCACAGTGGTATACTCCCTCAGGTTTTCCCCAAAACCTCTGACACACCTGGCAGATGTTTTACCAGCTGAGCTATGAGGCACAGTGGTGTACTCCTTCATGTTTCCCCAAGACCTCTGACACACCGGGCAGGTGCTCTACCAGCTGAGCTATGATGCACAGGTTTTCTTCCAAGACCCAGAGTGTAAAATGGTACCTGGGAGAAACTGCCAACTGGAGTTGCTTTTTCAACACAAAATATACGCAAGGATTTTTAAGGTTAATTCTGATGAAGTATTACTGCATCTATGTGGCTGAAATTTCTACGAAGCAGTTTATCAACATTATTCTTTAGTTATGTAATGCTGTTGTTCCTGTTTTTAAAAGTAATCTGTCTTTTAACCACAACTATAGACCGTATCGAATAGCCGCCATTTCGTGAGGCAGTTTTTTTTGTTCCTTGATGACATGCATGGTTGTACATATTGTGCTTCCATTGTTGAACAAAAGGTGCCCCACAAGATGGCGGCTATTCGATACGGTCTATACCTTTAATAATCTGCGAGTGGTTTTTGAGGACCTCAATTTGCAGCGGTACAAAGTTCTGGTACATTCTGTCAACATCGCCATCTGTAGGTAGTTTACCATGCGACTCTACCCATCGTGTGCTTACTGACGACAGCTCGAGAACTTTCTGAATATGCACCTACAAGAGAAATGCAAACCAATTTAAAGGAGCGTGTCCAGATCACATTTTGACCCCCATTTATCCCCATGGGTGTTGAGATTTTGATACCATATAATTGGTCATATTTTTCTCATTACCATTCTAAACTTCCGCGCTCTCAATCTGTATATTTTTAAAGATATCGTCAAAAGACCGGCCACCATTGTTTTGTAAGCTAATTTATCCGTTTCCATAAAGCAGTGCAGTTATTACAAAAACTGTTTGCTTCCACATCTAAATTTCCTGTTTTCTTCCCATGGATAGTATTTTGGGGAGGTATTTTATATGATTGTTGGGTTAGAATGAATTACATTTTCTGGATAAATCTGAACAAGCTCTGAACCCATAGATTTCCAGTTTATATGGGTGACTCACTCGTTTGTGAATGCCCATAGGTCCTCTTGCTTCCTCATCTTTGATAATAACTCCTTCACGCTTAAAAATCTCCACAAACGTCAGAGCAGGGGCAAAGACTCCACAATCAATTAGAGTCCCAGCCCAGTCAAAGATAACTCCCTTGATCTTGCCGATGTAGCGCCTTGTGTGCCGATATGGCATGAGTCTGTTGGTCCAAAAGGCTGAGAGGAAAATTGTAGGAAGATAAATGCAGGAGAAATATGCCATGCCTAGGGGTCCTGGAGGGTGGGTGCTAAAAATTGCAGAGGATGGGTGCTTGATATTCAAGAGGGTTGATGCGCAGAAAACAAGGAGTAGAGGCCATGAATGGCAGAGGGTGCCAGGAGGAGGCACCCTTCGGAGGATGGATGCCTGGAATTCCAGGGGTCAATTTCAAAGGTAAGACAAGTTCAATGCATCCAAATTCCCATACCAATATTGTCCGAGATAATTAGACGAATGACCCTTCCTAAGACACGTCTTAGCATTTTGTGAAATCGGCCCCTGGTTATGTATTTAAATCAAGTAACAGGTCTTGCCAGTTAGTACAAATTATCAACTAGCCACTGAGACCGCGGATCGATTTCACAAAAGTCAAGACAAGTTCAATGCATCCTAATTCCCACTGCAATGTCTCATGATAAGAAGAGTGAACCTTCCTAAGACGCGTCTTAGTGTTTTGTGAAATTGGCCCAAGACGGTGGATGCTGGAAAATAAATCCAAGCTAGATGCGGGTGTCCGAAATCAAACAGCACAGGTACCAAGAATCCAAGAGGATGCTTGCCATAGAATGTCACCTGGTCACAGGGTCCGGTACGTGGATGTCATCCAATCCCAGAGGTTAAATGCCATCCAATTCAGGGTGGACTCCTGAAATCCCAGGGTGGATGTCGGAAATTAAATGGGTAGGCCGGACTAGGTGCCAGCTAGCTAGAGAGCCAAAGCCGATAAGGCAGCGTCTTCGACTTCGTATTACGAAGCATCATATGCATATATTGGCTCATACGGCCATTATACTTATCCCCGGAAACAATTAGCCTAGGTTATTAATAATCTTGCATCATGTCTTCATGATAAGCTGCTAAGATGCATGATGACCTCACCTGCTGCAGCCATGGCCATCGGGTCTTTAACTTCAAGTTCAAGTTGCAATGCACCTGTTCTCCATTTTAAAAAAAAGAATTGAGAGGACTGGGATAAGTCTCATTTTCTGCAAACACAAAAACAAAATGTTGCTCAATTCTTCACAGTAAATAAAGCCAATACTAAAAAGAGGAAGCAATTATATGATTTTATAATTAATGCAAAAAATGATAATGAAAATAATCCTGAAAATGTCAGAGACAAACTATTATTTTTCAACAATCCTTCCATTAAACTTAGAATAGACTACACCAAGTCCCTTCACCAAGTCCCTTCATTCAGTGTATTTTTGTGTGTGTGCGCGCGGGGTCATATTGAAATTGCCAAACAAAATTTGCACTTTATCCGTTTGGAGAGGCGTTGTGTGGTATTCCTTACGTGTTATATGACGGGTAAGATATTTTAAAGCATTTTTTGTGATACAAACGATGAAATTAAAAAAGGCAATCGATTGTTCACTGATTAAAATGCACTCGTGAGTCGTTCGCATCGTTGGGCTCGTACTGTAGACAACGTACGTTCACAACAACACAGGACAACTCGACATGTTGCCAACTCGACCTGTTTGCCAACTCGACCTGTTTGCCAACTCGACCTGTTTGCCAACTCGACCTGTTTGCCAACTCGACCTACGTCTAAGAAACGCATGTCACTGGTGTCATGGGCCTTAATAGCTGAGGTTACCTCATGCTGCTAGGCCTAGGCCAGGTGGAGATTTCGTGTAAAAATTATATGGCATAGGCCTACATATTCGCGAGTTGAGACTCAGATCAGTCGATAACATGACATAAAGAAATTCCTAAGTGAAGAAAAACTTGAAATTTTCTCACTGCTAAAGTAACAATTAGCCTACTTACTTGGTAAAATCATGTTTTCGTTAATTCTTTTCTGACAAAATTTACACTTTCTATTGTACAGGTTGACATAGGTGTCGGTATAGTCGACAGGTCCGTGACCTCGCCACCGCCCTATTGACATTGTCACGGTAGCTGATGAATAAACCCTTTCACGATAATATCGAAGCCATGTTGTATGTTCACGGGGCAGTTCGAACTACATTGTAGTGTGGTGTGTGCGTGCACGGATTATATATGAATGCATTGTATGATTGTTAGGTCACTGTGCATTAGCTACGATCCGCGCACGCACACGGTAACACCTGGTGACTATGCCGACATTTACGTTAGACTAGGGCATTATCGTATCATCATGCTTAGTGGCAAACATGTATGGTATTTATACCAATTTCGTTCCCGCAAAAGTGACAATCCCCACATTTTAGGCTGGGCCCGGGCAGCGGGTGTGGGTAATTTGAGGAACTGCGGAACTTTGCAGAAGTTTGCGGAACTCTCAGATATGACACAAGATTATGCTATGAAGATTTTTTTTCTCTCAGGACATTCCTGCAACCCTCTAGCACAAAATAATGTAAATCTGGCGTTTACATGTATCATGCACGATTCTTGAGTTTGCTAAACATCTGTGCGCCAACCGTGCGCCATCTGTGTTTTGATGGGAATTACAATTTATTGTATGCTTTTATTTTGACACATATTGGTAGATAATAAGATGTATTCTTGTTTTATTGTGTATTTTGTTTGTACCAATCTTTTTGTTTGCTATTTTGGCAAGGTTCTGCAAAGTTCCGCAAGTTCCGCAAAATACCAATTACCCGGGCAGCTGGGAGAGGGGGTAACCATTGTTGATAGGTGCACTACTGAGAAAAAACTAAAAACTATAAGTTCATTAATCGAGGCCATATTCAGTTTTTTGTAATGACTTCATGGAATGCATAGTTCCGACCTGTCAATCAAGCCGAACCCGCGACCAATCACAACAGGGCTAGCAGACGGCGCCCACAAAGGTCAAAGTGATGCAATCATCACAAACAATCCGCGATGTTCTGCCCATACAGTTTGTATGTTGTATGCGCTAGTGACCGGGTGAATTTTGGTTTCAATGTTGGGCGATTCGCTGTTCAAAGGTAGGAAAGCGCATTTTTATGAAAGATATGTCATCCCTGCATTACTAGCCCTTCGCTCAGTGTGTGCTACGATAACTGTCGACCTCAAAACATAAATACCTTTGGGTTTTCTCCAATGAATTTGTGCTTTCCATGCCGAGTCCCGTTGCTTTGTACGTAGTCTCGCCATTTTTTTGCGATGGCTTGTGAGCACATAGCAACAATATCCAAGGGGGCGGGGTTAACTGGGCAATCTCGGAACTATGAATTGTAATAAATTTATATGGGGTCGTAGCAAATTTTGAGCAGATAAGGGTTTAACGATTATTTTGGGGGCCTAGGGGTATTGTGTACATTGCACATGCATCTATAAACACCAGCAACAAACTTTGGTGTCGGCCGAACGGTTAACCGACACTTGAAAGAATTGCAGACCGTTTTATGAATTAACTGTAAATTCCCATCCCCTAGTAACTAGGCTACTACGAAAGTAATTAAATCATGTTTTCTGCATATATGTTTCTTTTGCAGACTTTGATCTCATACGGTCATGATGAATTTCTACAAAGACGGAGATAATGATTTGGGGGATAGTTCAGCGTATTTCCCACAATCCACCATGTTCCCTACACACAGGCCTGACAAGGACGTATGTACTATACATTGAATATTCTATCATTTTAGCATTGTTGGTATTTTTTCCGTATACATTGAACAAGGATTTGAAGGAAATTCTCTCCTGGAATCAAAAGATAATCTTATTTTAAGAAAGACTTCCCACTTGCACTTTTGTCGCAAATGTTGCTTTTCTGTAGAAAAATCACATTTTCTCCTTTAAAAATTGCAATTATTGAGTGCACAAGATAACCATTCACGCACGTGCACAGCGCCCTCTGTTGTCGTGCTTACGCACGGATGGCTTGTGCCGTAACCTTGTGCATTACTTTATGCAGTAATTTAAAACTAATTTTATTATTTATTTATCTCAGAAATGCTCCTCGCGTGCACTACGTCAGTTAGATTGAAATGCTAATAGACACATCGACGTCACCCAGCACAATAGAAATAAAGTAACCGCATGTGACTAACTCCCAAGTCACACACGGACAACAAATCTGCCTTCGTAATAAACGATAATCACGGGTGTTTATCCAAACGTAGTTAAATCGCAAGTTACACACGTTTATCGTTTGCACACGTGTTTTTTCAATGTGTGATGATCACCTTTCATAAATTTGGGCCAAGATGTTTTCAACAGTGTACGTTATTTCGTCCTTGCAGATTTTCAGATAAGATTGTTGTTAAAGAATATTCTGCCACATTTTAATAACATGTTGTGGTTAATTTCTAGTTAATTAGTTTTGTTCTGATGTTTTTGTTTATTTTTAAGCTGCTGTCGTCACAGTCTCAATCTCAGTCCCTTTCACAGTATGGAATTTATGGAAATCAAGGTAAGAAAATTCACAAATTTATTTATTTATTTATTTATTTTTTAGAAGATGCAATACTAGGGAATCTGTTGCAAAATCTAGGTTGATTGTTATCTGCAAAATACCCCAAAATCTTCCTAATCCTTTTGTAGGATTTTAAAGGAGTGTGCCCATTTTCCCCATAAATGTACCTGTGTTCAGATTTTAATACCATATCATTTATCATATTTTTCTCATTACCATTCTGAAATTTCTCGCTCTCAATCTGTATATTTTCAAGGGATATCGTCAAAAAACCACTGACGTTTCATAAATGAATTTATCCGTTTCCATAAAGCAGTGCAGTGATTACACCAACCTTTTTGCTTCCACATCCAAATTGGAGATTGCAAATTTCCTGTTTTCTTCCCATGGATAGTATTTGGGGGGAGGTATTTTATATGATCGTTAGTTTAGAATGAAATCCGTTTTCTGGGAAAATCTGAACGAGCTTTTTTAAAGTTTTACTTTTCATTTTCAGGGTATGGCCTACAACAGCAGCAACAGCAACAATCAGGCCCTCCGCGCGGCATGCCAACCCCACAACAACAACCACCGCAACAACAACAGCAGTTGCCGTTCTCAAGTCGCACTATGACGAGTCATCACGGCAGTATCGGTGGGCAGATAACTCCAACGCCACCGTCACCGAGCAGGTATTCAGTTTTCGGTCGTCAAAGTTCTGACCAAAGACAATATGGCTGCGTTTGAGCGTACCATTCTCGTTACGTGAATGACAAGTCTTCAGTCCGCATACGCAATTGGCTATTAGTCAAGATGGCTGTCTCATAGCTCAGCTGGTAGAGCATCTGCCTGGGGTGTCGGAGGTCTAGGGGGAAACCTGAGGGAGTATAGCACTGTGCCTTGTAGCTCAGCTGGTATAGAGCATCTGCCCAGAGAGTCGGAGGTCACGGGTTCGAATCCTGATGAGGGAAAGAATTGAGGAATTGATCATGATTTCAGACCTTGTGTGCAAAACACATAAGACCAAATGAAGATTTTCTTAGGGTTTCCTCAAAAGTTTTCTCTAATTTGGTTTTTTTTCATCAAATCTGCATTTACCAATGCCTGAGTCATTTTAAAGAAAAACAATTTCTGATCAACTTCCTGATATATATTTTCGTCATCCCATGTGTGGTTTTTATTATTTTGACAGGGGTATGCTTCCTGTGGGTCCGAGGGTGAGCCAAACGCAAACGAGTACAAACCAGCCAATGAGCATTCAGAGTAGGGTGGGAACGCTAGGTTCGGGCATGCTCAGTCCGAACAGCAGGACGTCACCGAGTCTGCTCGCGATGCAGCAGAAACAACAACAACAAAGGATGCTCGGAGGGTAAGAAAAATTGCATTTTCTGTCTTTCAAGTTGAGGCGCGGTGGTCTAGTGGATAATGCGGCAGACTTTTGGGCGATGGGTCCATGGTTCAGAGCCAATTTCATGGCGCTGCTCAAGCTTAGCTGAAAACGTGTGCTTTACTGTAGGAGAAAAGTGCTAACGTTACCGCTATTTCATGACCGTGTCTCTTTTAAGTATACTGAAAGTCAAAAGAAACTTATCAAGATATTTGTTTCTATTTTCAGCAGAAAGGTAAACTTGGGCAGTTCACAAATAGAGGGGCACTCAAGCATGTCATGCTCAATTTCCACAGTAATGGGGTACATTTCTGTGACATAGAAGATCTTGGGTCCCAGTTCAGTTCAAATGTCTTAATTTTAGTTTTAAATTATCCAGCTAAACTGAGGAAATAACTTTGCACGAAGAAAAATAGTCCTACAACATACATTTCTGAAAACCCCGTGCACAAATTTTCGTATTACGTATGTAACAAAGACAGAAAAAAAGTGACAAATTTGTCTGTCCACGTTACATACGTAATAGGAAAATTTGTACACAAGCTTTTCAAAAATGCATGTTGTGGCAGCAATTTCTTAACTTTTGGGGCAAAAGTTATCTCCTGGGAACAGTACAAGGGAATTTCTTTAATTTTGGGATAAACTAAAGACATCTGAAAGGAATTATCGACTTATTTTTCCATTACTGTGGAAAGACCCACTTAGGAATAGTTGTGATCATAAACGTTTTAACATAGACCACGTTCTCACTAGAGAAATCGCTTCATTCGATGAAGATTAGTTAATCATCGTTAGTTAATGAAGCGTGCGTTTACATATCACCTAACGGAGATCGAATGAAGAGCGGCACTGTACACATTATAAGCGACCGCTAACGAAGGTTTAATGAAGCTGTGGGAGGTCGTACATGCACGTTGCGTGTCTAGACGCGCTGAGTGGTTTTCCAGTGGCCCTTAAAAAAAAAAACGCTTGCTGAGCGCTTGACACACAACGCAAATTGCTTCGCTGAACGAAGGGAGCGTTTACATTACAAATTTGCTTCGTCAAATGAAGCTATTTTGCTTCGTCGAACTGGAAGATTCTAATGTTCGTCGAAGGAAAGGTACAGGAAATTTCTTCGTTGAATCATCGTTGAATCTTCGTCGAACGAAGTGGGGTCGTGGACAGGCATCCCATCCAGGTAGAGTTACAAAGCTTGAACTCGCTGCGCGCCATGGAAACAACTAAACCCTTTATACCATGTGTTTGCAGGTCCACGCAAAATGCAATTAATGCATTCGGCATGACAAGGCAACAGAGTTACGGCGGCCCACAAAGCACGTTGCTAGGTAACTTCACTCCTCAATCACTCGCCGCATCCTTCAATGCAGGTAGGCATTTCCTTCGGTTTGTGTCTTAGATAAAGAAGGTGTTTCTCAGATTACTAAGGTCAACAAAGCAATACTGTTTCAGGCAGCTGTGTGGTATTTTTGCATTGTTTTGTGGTTTGCCTTGGATAAAACGCCTACTTACCTAAGGCCTGTTTTTTAGGGAAAACTAACCGAGACGATGGGTACTTTTTCCATTTTAAGTCCAATGCGGACAGCCTAGAATGTTTTCCTCTCAGAAACTTTTTCTGAGTCCAGCATTTACTTTTCCTGGCCAACTTCTGCCTAGGAAAATTGATCAGGGAACTTTTCCCAAGACGAAAAGTCCAATACGGACACAGTGAGTCGGTAAAAGCGCTCTGGAAGGGTACGTCCGGGCCGTGAAGGTCAAACTGCAAAGGGACACTGTGCATGCTCTCCCACGGTCTCGGTCAAATTTTACTGTGTCAAAAAGTCCAAATGCGGACAGCAGTAAAATTTAGTCATTTTTCATTTTACTATCGTCTCGGTAAAACCTCCTTAAAAAACGAGGCCAATGTGGATTTGGCTTTACAAAATATGGGGTGAGTAAAAAAAAAAAATTTTTTTTTTGTTACGTAAATAAATATCTCCAAAACTTGTCTCGCAGGGTTGTAGTCAAGTCACAAGCCTTCACAATACCACCACAAGTCCCTGGGTCTTAATTTAAGTCACAGGCTATTTAAATGAACTCCAACAAAGGCATTATTTTGTGCGTGTTCATCTTTTGCTTCTTGTTACTGGGCTTGTGACTGATTTGTGATTTTATCAGCTGTGGACTTGTCATAGACTTGTCATAGACTCGACTGCAACCCTGTTGTCTATATGGTTTTTCCTTGACAATGGAGCTGGCAACTGGGAGCATCCAGCCATGCCTACATTTCCAGAGCGTCCACATTGACATGGCAACTAGTTAAAGCCTAGAGTACATTGACCTTGCAACTGAAACCAACTGTTGCTGTCGATGTGCGCGCACGTGATCAGATGCACACATGCAACTGACAACAACTACATGTAGTTGCAAGTACGCGTACATCGACGCAACTGACCGCAACTGGGTACAACTAGTTGCCAGAAAGTAGAACATGAGCAACTCGCGGCAACTAGGATTTTTCCAGTTGTCAGTAGTTGCAAGTGCGCGTACATCGACCTTTTACGCAACTGATGAGTTGCAACTGATGGGTTGCTCCCAGTTGCTTTGCTCCCAGTTGCTTCTAGTTGCAGTGTCAATGTACGCTAGGCTTATATCAACATGACTGCATTGTCAAAAACACAAATATCTAGGGAAGTTTTGAAGATAATAATTTTCCAAATAAACGTAATTTTTTTTATCTGACTCGCCTTGTATATCAAGACTTTCAGAAAAGTCGGTAACAATTTATAAGTCTTGAGTTTCTATTTTATTCGGATGAGCAAGAATTTAACTTCTGTCTATCTTTGCGCATTTCTGTTTTAGTAAATGAAAACACGCCATCATTGGACATGTCAGACTTTCCGGTGTTGGCCAATAGAGGACGACAGCAACCTCCCCCGCAACAGCACGACAGCAACAGTTTAAGTCTTTTCCCTCCGAATGCAATGGCAGGAAGGCCTGCGTATGGTAAGTGGACCTCCCAAACTCAATTGAAATGTCTTATTTAAAACTCCAATACAAACAGTTTACTTCACAAGTTGACAAGAAAAACCTGACCAACATTTTTAATAGCAATGATTTTTCTCTGTGTAAAATGGTATCTTTGTGGGAGAAATTACCAATTTATCACCTTTAATGTTGAGTTCACTCACCATCGGGCTGACCCTTGGAAATCTAGGCCTCCAGCCAAGCCCCATTCATTTGTGTACCCTGCATAATAGAAGCCATCAATCATCCTACTTCTGGCCCAGTGACACAATATAAACAGGTGTTTTCAACCAATGGCCTGGCAGCAAAATAGCCCCAGGTACAGTGCTTCCGGACTTTCCCCTTTGCATCCCCGTGTGATTTTATGTGTGATGCATCCCACTTCTGCCACTAGTGTTCTGTATCTTGATGATTCTTGTTTTATTTAAGTGGGCATGGTAAACAAACAAGCCGATCCAGTTCCAGAATTCACCATGCAGAGTGAAGACTTCCCAGCTCTACCCGTAGCCATCAATAAGACATCAACAGGTAGTCAAATGCAACTTTTCTATGTCTCGGGTTCGAATCCCGATGAGGCACACATGATTTTCTCTCCTGCCATGTTGGGTTGTTTTGTTTCAATGGTGATTAGGCATGCCATATATTGCGTTTTAGGGGCCGTCCAAAGTTGTCAACATTTTCACGGAACTACAAAGCGTGGGGAAAGGGTGCATATGCGCACACATTTTTTTACAAGGGTTTTTTTTGTTTTGAAGGGAACTTAGCTTCTGACTACCATGGCATTATGACTCCATTTTCCGTTCAGTATAGCCAGGAAACCAAACTAAACAGGACGGTAGCTTCACACAATTTCTTGAAAGCATGGATACAGTTTTTCATTGTCTTCTCGGAATGTAAAAGAGGTACCAGGGGTCGAAATTAACACTGGTCCTGTGGTCCGAGACCAGTAAAAGATCAGAAGGATCGACCACTAGATCTGTCAAAAAGACTGGTCCATGTGAAAACATTTACTGACTAATGGAAACATTCTCTGATGCCTAATCCACAGTAAACATTTCTTATTTTCTTACTCAATGCGAAGAATTCCTGTTTACCACAAACAATTCCTGATCGCTTTAAACATTTTCAGATAACTACATTTCTTTCTCCGATCTCTCCAGACATGCCCCAGTGTTGGATCAAAAAGCAATCCCATCCATCCTGCACTCACTGACCATAAACCAGAAAGTGTTGCAGTATCTCGGTACCATTTTGAAAAGCACCAGTGGACCACCAAATTTTCAGCAGGACCAGTAGAGTTCTCTAATCTACTGGTCCTTCTGACCAGCATGAAATTCAGGTTAATTTCGACCCCTGCAACACTGAGCTGATTTATACACATGTTGGTTTTTATCATACACATCTTCAATCACACATGGAGATAACACCGTTTGTAACGGTTGTCCAATCCTGTAATGTACCTTTAATTTTTACAGAACAAAACAGTACGACGGTGGTAAAGGAAAGCCCAAGGTATCCTGGGGACAAGCCTACTAACAACAACAGTAACAACAACGAAACGCAACAGAAGAGGGGAGTACAGATTCACCCAGACGGTAAGAAAATAACTGAAGAAAATAACAGAAGGACTTACTGTTTTGTTGGAGTCTAGCTTTTAGATTTGTGAAGTGTTTTGTGGTGTTTAAAGGATCAGAGCGTGTCCAGATCATATTTTTGACGTCCTTTTTTTTTCTTTTTTCTATGGTTGTTGAGATTTTGATACCATATAATTTCTCATATTTTTCTAATTACCATTCTGAAATTTTGCATTCTCAATCCATATATTTCTAAGGATATCGTGGAAAAACCACAGATGTTTTGTAAACTAATGTGGTTTCATAAAGCAGTGCAGTAATTACACCAACCTTTTTGGTTCCACATCCAAATTGGAGATTGCAAATTTCCTATTTTCTTCCCATTGATAGTATTTTCGGGATGCATTTTGTATGATTGTTAGGTTAAAACAAAATCCATTTTTCTGAATACGCTCCTTTAACCATGCACTGCACTGAGCAAAAATATCATTCATCTTTACACCAAGGTATACCGTTTTTAACAGTACATAAGGATTGGGCTTACATGTAATAATCATGTTGGGTGAGCACAACCCTTTATCAGAGTATCTACCAGAGGTCTTTGAATGAATGGCATCTGTTTTGTACACAAGCCTGCCAGACAGTCTGGGCTTGCCGTGGAAATCTTGTGTTTGTTGTAGGCAAATGCAGACAACATGAATGTTGACCTCAAACGCCTTTCTGGAGCCCGGTTGTTTTTTTAAACATTTCCAGTTTAGCTTTGTAATAGCTGACTTACGTAAACAAAACATTGAGCCACCACAAACTGTCTTCTGCACTTCAGATTTTCACAAAGACACATTCTAACTAATTTTCTGTGTGAACTCGCAGGCAAGATAACGAATATCCCACCCGGCATTTTGACGGACCCTTTCGGCATCGTTGGTTTGCTGACGTTTATCAGGGCGGCCGAAACGGACCCAAACCTCGTCCAACTTGCGTTGGGGAGCGACTTGACGACACTTGGACTCAATCTCAACTCTCCTGAGTAAGTTAACCCATGATTTACAGCTGTGATTGAAAATTAGCCACTGAATGATGATAAACTTTAATGTTGACCTCTCTCTCAAGCAGGGCTGATCCTGGAAAATCTGGGCCACCAGCCAAGCCCCATTCATTTGTGTATGGTGCATGATAGAAGCTATCAATCATCCTACTTCTGGCCCAGTGACACAATGTAAACAACAGCTGTGGTTGAAAATAGGCCACTGAATGACTATAAACTTTAATGTTGAGCTCTCTCTCAAGCAGGGCCGATCCTGGGAAATCTGTGCCCCCAGCCAAGCCCCAATTTGTGTAGCCTGCATAATAGAAGCTATCAATCATCTTACTTCTGGCCTAGTGACACAATATAAAAAAACTGTGATTGAAAATTGGCCACTGAATGATGATCAACTTTAATGTCGAGTTCACTCACCAGTCAGGCCTACCCTAGAAATCTGGACCTCAAGCCAAGCTCCATTCATTAGTGTACCCTGCATAATAGAAGCTATCAATCATCCTACTTCTGGCCCAGTGATGCAATGTAAACATTGAATATTGGCCACTGAATGATTATAAACATTGTCTCTTTTTATTTTTCCCCCAGGAATCTTTACGGCACTTTCCAATCGCCGTGGGCGGAAGCACCAAGTCGGCCCCAGGACATTGATTTCCACGTCCCCCAGGAGTATATCACTAACATGCATATAAGGGACAAGGTGAGCGACACTCACCATAGGGTAATCAGTTTTCCATTTATGCTTACATTTTTTTTAAAGTTAGCTTATGCAAAATGGAGTGTTAAAGGCACAGGCTCGTCAGCAATGCGCTATCGAGCTGCGTATTTCGTGGCACGAATTCGGTGCGCGCGCATTGCTGACGAGCCTGTGCCTTTAACTTTCACCGTTTGCGAAATTCATTAAGATTGCAACATTGTTTAACTGAGTTGCACGTTCATTTAACACCGTGAAAAATTTGGGTTCTTGAGAAAATTTGAGGGAGTATACACCAATCCGAGAGCTGAAGTCTGTACGTCCGCCATAATTGGGGGCCATCCAGTGCAATAAACTGTGCGTTTTGTGTTGATGATAAGCTGTTACATTATGTTGTCACTTTGAAAAATTGTGCATGTTTATTGTAAGCTTGCGAAGCCTGTGTACGCGAAGGGGGCACGTTGTGCGCTGTTAAATTTAACAACAACACAGAGCGCCCAGTTCATGGCAGTGGATGGCCCCCAGTAATGGTGGACGTGCAGGGAAGGAGTCCAACCGGATTCGTCTATACCTCTGTGCTTCATAGCTCAGCTGGTAGAGCATCTGTCGGAGCTCTTGGGGAAAACCTGAGGGAGTATACAAATGTGCCTCATAACTGCGCCCTGAGCATCTTTCTGATGGATACCGGCGCATTACAAATATTCATTATTATTATTATTATTATTATTAGAGCATCTTCCCAATTTGTCAGATGTCTTGTGTTCGAATCCCAATGATGATGCCCATATAATTTTTTGTTTCATCTCATAAGAAGTTTATTAAGTATGACAGTTAATTTCGTTTTTTTTTTCGTTGTGTTTAACATCAGTTGGCGCCAATCAAGTTAAGCAGATACGGAGAGGACTTGCTATTCTACTTGTACTACACGCACGGTGGAGACGTCTTACAACTAGCGGCAGCTGCCGAACTGTAAGTCCATTTTAATCCCAACACTCTTTCTGGAACTGTTCAGAGCCTAATTTCATGGAACTGTAGTGTGTAAGTTGGATGTTTATGTTGTTTAAAGGCAGTATACATGATTGGTAATCTCGAAAATCAAAAATGTTCACAGATTTAGGACTAACTTACACAATATAAACATGATGACCGTAGAAAACTTCCCCTTAAATGGTTTTGTCTGAAGTGCTATAGTCTTTGAGAAATGAGTAAAACAATTAGTTTTCGTCTCAAGAGACGAAAATTCAATTCGCCCCCAAACCACTTCGCCCGAGTGCCATTTCGCCTCAAATCACTTCGTCTAAACACTACATCGCCCAAATGCTACTTCGCCCCAAAACCACTTCATGCACAGGCCGTGGTTCAGGGCGAAATGGTTCAGGGCGAAGTGGTTTTGGGGCGAAATGACTGCAAACTTATTTTTGCTGTTTTCTCAAAAGTTAGACGAAGTACGGAGCTGGTTTTTGCTCAGGTTGGTTTTAATCGTGCATACCTTTAATCACACAGGGGGATAAAACTATTTGTAACAGTTTACTTTAAACCTGGTTCCCAAAGGTGTACATTTCAGCATTTAGCTTTCAACATTTTGAAAATTTCTTGTGAAAAATGGAACTGATTCTGAAAGGAGTCGCGATTCTTTTTTCGAATCGGAGTGGACTCTGAAAATGCTGGAGTCGCCCAAGCCAACTTCAGGGATGTGATTGTTCTGGTTTTCCCCGGAACTTTCTTTTGTCTAATTGGTTTGTGACAAAGATTATTCCGGGAAAACCGGAACAAATTACATCCCTGCAGCTTAGAATGTCTTTTTGTACATCTGCAATTTTGTTTTTATTGCCAGGTACAACCGTGACTGGCGTTACCATAAAGACGAGCGTGTCTGGATTACAAGGGGTCCCATGATGGAACCCCAGGTTAAAACGAGCCTGTATGAACGCGGACTCTACTACTACTTCGACCACCAACGCTGGTGCAAAGTCGCTAAGGAGTTCCACGTGGACTACGATAAACTCGAAGAGCGCCCTCATTTGCCAGCCTCGTTTCACCACAACGTTTCCACCAATCCGGTCATGACGCATTGACAAAAAAAGCTCTGAATGCGTAAAAACGTGAATCTGCGTCCAAATTTCTTGGCTTCGGCTAAATTATTTGCCACAGTGTTTTATTTCCAGTCGTAGCATTTATTTGGACGCGTCTGTGTTTTGGTTTTTACATGCACTGTTTGGGATATGAACATAACAACTTGGAATGGAACAACCACATTTGGGATGAGAGAAAAATCATAAGGGTCTTATCGGGATTCGAACCCGAGACCACTGACTCGCCAGGTGAAAAACCTGCGGGAGTATACCACTGTGTCTCATACCTCAGCTGGTAGAGCATCTGCCTGGTGTGTCGGAGGTCTTGGGGGAAACCTTAGGGAGTATACCGCTGTGCCTCATAGCTCAGCTGGTAGAGCTCTGCCTGGTGTGTCAGAGGTCTTTGGGGAAACCTTAGGGAGTATACAGCTGTGCATCATAGCTCAGCTGGTAGAGCATCTGTCTGGTGTGTCAGAGGTCTTGGGGAAAACCTGCAGGAGTTTACCACTGTGCCTCATAGCTCAGCTGGTAGAGCATCTGCCTGGTGTGTCAGAGGTCTTAGGGGAAAACCTGCAGGAGTTTACCACTGTGTCTCATAGCTCAGCAGGTAGAGCATCTGCCTGATGTGTCAGAGGTCTTGGGGGGGGGTGGGGAAACCTGAGGGAGCATACCACTGTGCCTCATATCTCAGCTGGTAGATCATCTGTCCAGTGTGTCAGAGGTCTTGGGGGAAACCTGAGCGAGTATACCACTGTGTCTCATAGCTCAGCTGGTAGATCATCTGTTCAGAGGTCTTGGGGGAAACCTGAGGGAGTATACAGCTGTGCCTCATAGCTCAGCTGGTAGATCATCTGCCCCGTGTGTCTGAAGTCCTGGGGGAAACCTGAGTGAGTATACCACTGTGCCTCATAGCTCAGCTGGTAGATCATCTGTCCAGTGTGTCAGAGGTCTTGGGGGAAACCTGAGCGAGTATACCACTGTGTCTCATAGCTCAGCTGGTAGATCATCTGTTCAGAGGTCTTGGGGGAAACCTGAGGGAGTATACAGCTGTGCCTCATAGCTCAGCTGGTAGATCATCTGCCCCGTGTGTCTGAAGTCCTGGGGGAAACCTGAGCGAGTATACCACTGTGCCTCATAGCTCAGCTGGTAGATCATCTGTCCAGTGTGTAAGAGGTCTTGGGGGAAACCTTAGGGAGTATACAGCTGTGCCTCATAGCTCGGCTGGTAGATCATCTGCCCCGTGTGTCTGAAGTCCAAGGGGAAACCTGAGCGAGTATACCACTGTGCCTAATAGCTCAGCTGTTAGAGCATCTGTCCAGTGTGTCAGAGGTCTTGGGGGAAACCTGAGCGAGTATACCACTGTGTCTCATAGCTCAGCTGGTAGATCATCTGTTCAGAGGTCTTGGGGGAAACCTGAGGGAGTATACAGCTGTGCCTCATAGCTCAGCTGGTAGATCATCTGCCCCGTGTGTCTGAAGTCCTGGGGGAAACCTGAGCGAGTATACCACTGTGCCTCATAGCTCAGCTGGTAGATCATCTGTCCAGTGTGTCAGAGGTCTTGGGGGAAACCTGAGCGAGTATACCACTGTGTCTCATAGCTCAGCTGGTAGATCATCTGTTCAGAGGTCTTGGGGGAAACCTGAGGGAGTATACAGCTGTGCCTCATAGCTCAGCTGGTAGATCATCTGCCCCGTGTGTCTGAAGTCCTGGGGGAAACCTGAGCGAGTATACCACTGTGCCTCATAGCTCAGCTGGTAGATCATCTGTCCAGTGTGTAAGAGGTCTTGGGGGAAACCTTAGGGAGTATACAGCTGTGCCTCATAGCTCGGCTGGTAGATCATCTGCCCCGTGTGTCTGAAGTCCAAGGGGAAACCTGAGCGAGTATACCACTGTGCCTAATAGCTCAGCTGTTAGAGCATCTGTCCAGTGTGTCAGAGGTCTTGGGGGAAACCTGAGCGAGTATACCACTGTGTCTCATAGCCTAGCTGGTAGATCATCTGTTCAGAGGTCTTGGGGGGAAACCTGAGGGAGTATACCACTGTGCCTCATAGCTTAGCTGGTAGAGCATCTGCCTGGTGTGTCAGAGGTCTTGGGGAAAACCTGAGCGAGTATACCACTGTCTCATAGCTCAGCTGGTAGATCATCTGTTCAGAGGTCTTTGGGGAAACCTGAGGGAGTATACCACTGTGCCTCATAGCTCAGCTGGTAGAGCATCTGCCTGGTGTGTCAGATAGGTCTTGGGGAAAAACCTGAGGGAGTATACCACTGTGCCTCATAGCTCAGCTGGTAGAGGGATGCCCAGTGCGTCAGTGGTCTCGAGTTCGAATCCTGATAAAGCCCTTACAATTTTTCTCTCATCCCAAGTTTGGTTCAGGATATGATGGAATTTATCATAATTTCATGAAAAATGTGACACATAACAAAATCACACGGCCGCCTTATGTTTGGAGGAAAAAAGATTTCTTACGACTACAATTGACATCACACTCTTCGATTAACAGAAACTACTTCAAAATATTTAAAACCATCAAAATATAAAAGAATTTTGTTCTTTCTTAGTTTATTTGGTGATCAAAATAATATTTTCCCAACAACGCTTTAACCTTCTCTAAAAATAGAAGAAACAACTTTAATTCATTCAGAGAAAACTGAAACTCCCAAAAGGGTAACATAGTCTTACAACATACCTTTGTAAAACATCCCTTTACAAATTGTCCATACAACTTTATGTAACAGGATAGGACAGACAGTGGGACATTTAATTTAGAAAAACTTGCAATATGCACAAAATTTGGCAAGGGGGTCCAGCCAAACTTGTATAAACATTGCCACTATTTCGTTTGTTTATAAACGCCATAACTTATACAGTTTTATGGCTTGTGTATTTCTTGTCTCGTGGATTTTCTTTTCTCATTTCTTGTTTGTGCACCGTCTCATGTTGGTAGAGCACCTTACAAGTATGCTAGAGGTCTCTGGTTCTAATCCGGAGGAGGACAATTTTATTGTTTTATTTAAATTATATTGCATTTACGGCCCATACCAAATCTTGCCTATAGTATTTGATATTTCTATGCATCTGATTGGAAGATTTATTTTAATATTCATGATGTACATGTAGAGCCTTTTAATTTTCAACTCGATTCGGAACCAACTTGACCGTTGTGCTTTGTCCAACTCGACCGTTGTGCTTTGTCAAACTCGACCGTTTTGCTAGCAAAGGGTCCGAATCGGCAATTAGGGTCCAACGGGCCAAATCAGCTACTAGTATTGGGCCGACTTGGGTCGATTGGCCAATATTTCATGAGGCCAGTTTCATAAAGCTGTTGAGCAGAAGAAATTATTTAATCCAAAATTTCTTTGCTTAATATTAAATGGTCGTTCATAGTCAAATTTGTATGCAGGTTTGTGTTCTTAGCAAGAATAGCAAAGCAGAACACCAGTCAATTGCAATACACATCACATGGCGGAGGTTTTGACTGCTAACCAATTTTTATAAAGCAGCTTTATGAAATTGGGCCCGAGTTGGCTAAATCGGCAAAGAGCGAATTTAATAGGTCGAGTTGGCCAAATCGGCAAATGCTTGAAGTCGAGTTGGTCAACGGGTAAGTTGGTCGTATGGTCGAGTTTGTATGACGAGCAGTCGAGTTGGTTATATGTAAACTTGCACATTGGTGGCGCTCTGCTTGTTTTCTTTTACAATGGCGATGCCGGTAGGCGAAGACGAAATCATCGATGAAAATGGGCCTTCTCCTGACAGTTACTGCGGTAATTTGTCAGGAATTCACGAATTTCCTGACGAAACAGAAGACCAATTTGCCGGCTCTAGTCATTCAAAGAACACCAAAGCAGTCGTTGCCACCTCCGTGAAGGTTCTTTCCGATTACTGCACAAAGACCGCCAACACGACACTAGCGGCCGTCGAGCAAATGGCCCCGGGGGAATTGTGCCAATTCCTCCGGGAGTTCTACAGCAACGTGCGCCAGAAAGACGGTAGCTTCTACGCAAGGCGTTCGATGGCTACGGTGCGTTACGGTCTGCAGAGACACTTTCTAAAAGTCATGAAAGTGGATATTGCCAGCGGGAGTGAATTTCAGGCCGCTAATGCCACGTTTATGAGTGTGTTGAGAAACCTCAAAACATCGGTAAAAATGAGTCATGTTAGAAAGAAAAACATGGCGAAAATTCGATCGTCTCCTGCCACGGATTGCTCAACACCAAAGGGTCTCCAAAACACAGTTTTTATCGATCTGATGATGCAGTTGTGTTTTTCAACTTACGGTCGCCACAACCTACGCGGAATGACAAAATTGCATTTCAAGATTATGCTTGATCCGTCCACAAATCTACGCTATGTGTGCTTTGACCCGGATGACGACGATGATGAAATAGACCGTGACAGTCCTCAGAGTCACCACCAAAATGACAAGCGTATGTACGAAACGCCTGGAAAACCTCAAAGTTGCCCTGTATCCAATTTCACCAGATATGTGGCAAGGCTCCACCCACATTGCGAGTTTTTCTGGCAAAGGCCGAAAAAGATGTGTATGAATATGTCATGTGACCCGGTTTGGTATGACTCCTTTCCGCTTGGGAAGAACACACTTGGTAATAAAATGCGAGAAATCTCGGCCGAGGCGGGGTGCTCAACTATGTACTCTAATCAGTGTCTGCGGAGGACAAGCAAAAGAAGAAGGAACTCTGGTAATTTTCTGCAGTTGTTTTGTTTTGTTTCATGTTATTAGAATTGAAAAGTTCACCAAGTTTCAGTTTGATAGAAAAACTGGTGTTTTTTTTGTTCACATTGACGAAGATTTTAAGGAAATTACCTCCTGGAATCGATAGATAATCCAATTCTAAGATATACTTTCCACTTGCACTTCTGTCGAAAATTTGCATTTCTGAGATAAATAATTGATAAAATTACTACAGAGAGTAATGGACAAAATCACAATGTAAGTACTCCGTGCGTATTAAAGCGCGACAATAGAGGGCACTGCATGCGCGCATACATCTTGTGCAATAACTGAATGCAAAACAAACCTCAATTAACATTCGATTTTCCCGAAGCAGGGTCTGAAGTCATAATCAACAACGAAATTATTTCCGTGAGTATGCAGAAAAATGAAGAAAATATTTTGTGCCAACTCACCCAAGTTGTAATTGTGATAAGGTCTATTCACTGCACCCTACGAACCAAAGAACAACATTTCAAAAATTGTGTGGATTCTTTAAAATACAATAGATTATTGTATCATGTAACTTCTTAATTTCAGGATGCAGGGAAAGAAGCAGTAGTTGGTATGGCGACATCACATCGTCATCGGACCAAGATGATGAATCTAGCGAATATGATGACCAAATGCACGACAGCATAGGGATGCAACACAACCTCCAAGATCATGGTAATTGTACATTCTTATTGTACATGAAACTACATGAAGCCAGCACTTAAATTTGGACCTAATAGTAGTCTACGCTAAGTCATTTTTTGGAAAGAATTTACAAGTCGGACATCACATAAGCCCTCCTGCATTAAACCTATGGGACAATTAACTCAGAATTAGTTGTTCTTAGTAAAATCTTCATATTTTTTTCCCTCCAAATTTTGTTTTTTTCTTTAGCTGTACACTTGTTGGTGCCAAATACATGCAAGTCATTTTAAGGAAAAAATAGTGACGTCCGAGTATGAAATTCTTCCCCATTTTTTTATTCCTTGATCTGATCAGATCGGTTTATTGGCTAATTCCCTTTTTCACATCTTTTCTCAGATCACCACCCTATACTTGAGGGCCTCAGAAGCAATTGCCAAGATATGGAACCAGCCATTACGGTTAAAACGGAAATGGACTCGTTTAATCAAGGGTAAGTAATAATTGGTTGACATAATTACATGCAAACAAAGCTTCACGCAACATGTGTACTGATACTTTAATCCTGAAATACACCAATCAAAATTACAAAAATTAGATAGAACACGAACTCAAACGTGGGCTAATTTGCAGTTCAGTATATTAAAAAAATGAATAAAATGTTAGTAACTTGCATTGGTGCTTTCAAGTATTTAAAGATTTGTTTTCAAAATTTGACTATTTAGTCCAGCCCCCAAAACATAGCAAAGCTACCAACTTTCCCAGATTTTAAAGACACATGGAAAGAAGGTTAATCTCCTGACTTCAGACACATCTAAGTGGCTGGCAGCTTTCCCTATAAATTTAAAAACCCGTTCTACGAAATCCTCAGAAAATCCCCTAAATTCCCCAGAAAGATATTGAAACATTCTGGAGAGTATGAAAGGTTAAGAAAGACTAAGTATAAAACACGGATGCTGCTTTAAAATTTACTTTAATTTCAACATGAGTTCTTAAAATGTCAGAGCTTTAGGCGATACTTTCGTACTTTGGGGTATGTGGATAAATATTGATTGTTCTATGTAGGTATGGTAAGAGTTGAGAATTTTGTTTTTTTTAATGACTCCAGGACCGGTAAGTGTATATTTGATGGGAAAAACAAATTTACCGGTAGGGGTGAGGACAAATTTAAGTTCTTGTAAGGAAACACATGTACCTATACATTTTTCAGCCTGTCTCGTATGTTTTGTTCACAATTCTTTCCCTAGGTATTTTTGGAGAGTATTTTGGGATTCATTAAAACAATTTTGTTTTCATTTCAGGCCACCTATGTGGGAGCACACGGCCCAGAACACACTCCAGCAGATTGGAATTTCACCAAGTGCCCTGACGGAGAATTACCAGCACTCGTATCATCCAACCTTCGGTAGTACCGTCGGGGAGCACCTTGTCAACAGACAGCAAACACAGACTGGCTCTACTGTCCCTAATCACGACTCATGGACTATAGAGAAATCCTGGATAGACGGCAACAACCAAAGAAAATGCCTCCTGACTCAGAGCGGCTCATCCATTCCTGTAACCACAACTACCTCTGGCTCTGATCGGAACATTGTCGGGTCTCCAATAAACTGTGTCCTGGGATATGCAAGTGCTTCCAACCAAGGTCCAAGACCGATGTCACATCAATGTGTGACTGATTCTGTGAATGGAATTCCTTCAGATGTGAACAGGAGCAGTGGTAGTGTTCGTGCAATGCACTTGTCCTCAGGGAGTTCAACAGCACATAATGCAGTATTTAATGGTGGCAGCGGTGGGATAAATGGTAGCGAAAGTGGGATCAGTGGAATTAACAGCGGTCCTGGAACAGGTACGAATGCTACAATGCCTAATGCAGGGGATGACCAGCTTCTGCAACTCCAAAAAAATGTTTTGAGGATGCAGCAGGAAAATCTGGCCTTGGAACGACAAAAAATCAAACTTGAAATGGCCAAACTTGAGGCTGAGACGTTAAAATTGGAAGCCGAAAGAAGGAAGTTGACCATGGAGGGAGATAAACTGCAACGAGAGATGTTATCTTGAATTCCATTTAGATACAGAACAATTTTCAAAGACTGGTGCTTATAAAGAATGTACACGTACATTGTAATTGGAAACATAGAAGTACATTTTGCCAGGACAGCAGTTTGACCTTGTCAATTTTGTCAATTTTTCACTACTGTCCAGGCAAAGTGTGTACGTTTGAAAAAGGTTTGTTCAAATACATTGTTTAAATTGAGACAATTTGTTAGTTTTTTTCTAAAGTTGTTGTTCATACGATTTAATGTTAAATGTTGAAAAAATTTTGAAAAGAAATACGGCAAAAATGCCCTAAATGCTTAAATTTTATGCCCAACACATGGCACCTTTACAACACATTTTGATTCAGATTTTTTTTTTAAATTGCAAGAAATGTTGCCTAGAACCCATAGATGATATTCCTTGAATTTGACCTTGATTGCTCGTCCAGGAAATAAAATATAAATTTGAGAATTTCAGATTTTTACGAAAAATGTCATTTATTTTTGCAAAAGATTTTCCATTACATTTTTGTTAGGAGTCATTTTTTTACCAAAAATTTTACGCAGTGGCTATAGTTACGGTAACTGTAACGCGATAATAAATGGCTATAGTTACGGGATTGCAACAGAAGATTAAAACTACAATATGGAGCTCACTGTGTGATATAACGCCTGCCGTGGTTCGAAGAGATAATGGGCATAGAAATGTCCATCCTGAGATATCAGGGAATTTCCACTCTGCAAATTTAAGCGACGTAACAATACCCTAAGGAAACACACGCAAAACTGTGGAGTGAGCCGGCTGTTGTCTGGAGCCAACTCACGCCCGAGTCATTTTGATGTAATTTAATCAATTCGGTCATGTTATGCCGAAAAGAAACGATTTCTATACTTTCCAGAAATTGTATTGGGTTCCGTTCCTTATGACTGTCCCATTCCTACCAAACTTTCAAACAAAATAAACTATACAGTTTGTAATTTGAATTAAAAAAACACGCTTCTTAAAGCATGGAGGAAGGAAATCTGTTTCCTTCCTCCATGCTGTTTCTTCCTCCATGCTTAAAGTAAGTCAACATACAAGCGAATACAGCGGCGCGTGGTTTGCACTAGTACTGACGATTACTGACGCTGGATTGTTGTTACGAGTAGTCGATACCACAGGTACGCGAACGCCTGGCATGTCCACTGTACCGCACACTGTATAGGCTATAAAGTACAGCGCGTAGTACAGGTACTAGACACTTTTTACACTAATTTCGCGCCAAATTTCAAAATTGATTATCACATAAACAAATGTCCGCCTTTATTGACACGTTCAAATCAATTTTAGACACTAAAATAATTCATCAACTGCACTAGCAAATACGTCTCAATGTTGGGAAAATGATATTCTGCGTGCAATAAGGTAAATTGTAAAGTATGTTTTCAAAAAAATATTAAAAACAAAATCAAACTAAGCCCTTTTCCGATCCGTATTTCCGAGTAATATCAGTCGTTTTAAAGACTTGTTTGCCTTGGAATTATTTAAAGTAGGTCTTCAAAAGTCATTCTGCATATTTTCACTGGTTGTTTATCGCTTATTTTTGCCACTGGTTGTTTATCGCTTATTTACGGCCGTTAAAAGTTCGCACATGCGCAGTGCTAGCTCTGTGTCACCGACGGTCACCTGTGATATGATGCAGACAAGGTTTACATTTGCCTTTTGATGCTATATTAAAATAGGTGTAACATTTTAAGGTTAATTTATTACATTTTTATTGGTCAAATATGGAATAACCCCTATCAAATTGTTCTACACTCGTGCCGTATAGTCCGTATCTACATGTAGGACATGCATGGTTGCACGTATTGTGATTCCATTGTTGAACGGTTTAAGTAACGGAAGGTGTCCCACGAAATGGCGGCTATTCTATACGGTCTATAGCGCGCTTTTAAAATTAACGCTTATGCGCTCCTAAAAATAAATGCATGACGTAATGCTTATAGTGCTATTTTAAACACTACGGTAGCCGGTCCTCATATTCAGTCGTTGTACAGTGAAACTTGTATATAGTGGCCACCCAAGGAACCGACACAATGTGGCCAGTATAAGCAGGTGGCCCTTATATAGAGGTTTAGTGTAACATGCAGGAATATTCAAACATAAAAAAACATACCACAGTACAGTGCATGTCTATAGTTGAAAAACTGCTAAAAGTGAAGTGTATGAAAGGTTTCCTCATTAAAAAGCTGAAAATTATTCAGTTTTTGATACTGTTTTAAAGCTTCTCATAACATTTCCCAGAGTAGCTTGATTAATTGAGGCAATTTACTGTGTGTGGCCAGATTATCTAGTTTCAACTACCTTATAGGATTACACAGAAATCCTAGTGCCCTGGCCACTGGCCGCGTTAGAGAGGGGTCCTAATATCAAGGTTCCACCTCCATATGTTTGTGTACAAACTGCATTGTTTGGGACCGAACAAATGTGGCCACTTAGACAGGTGGCCTCTTTATAGAGGTGGCCCGAAGAGCAGGTTTCACTGTATGTGGAATATGTGGAGCGGAAATCAGTCTATCACTAGTGAAGAAACGTGTCAAGGCAAGGCAATGTTTTTGGAGTAAAGATGGCGGACGGTAGACTGGTTCCCGTCCACATATTCCACACAGGAGAATATAAGGACAGGTAAAGGGCGCTTCATCTTGATCTGTAATTGGTCGTCTTTGCGCGTGCGCATTGTGTTTTTTATATTTAAAAAATTGCCAAGCCCATTGCTTTAGGCAATGTGCTTTATTTACATAATTGGATATGTTGGACACGCACGGCCAAGGTACAAATGTCAATGCAAAATCTGCGCACTTACAATTTTTTTTTTAATAATAATAACCACGTGCCGTCATGGCTGCCCTTTACTGATCCCTATATTTTCGCAATAAGCGAACCAATCTGTAGGGATCGGGAACCAATCTAGGCGGACGGTGGCTTCAAATTTAGAGGGCGTTGCCGCATGCGTATTTTTTTCCGTAGGAATTTTCTCTGCTGATGATTGGTTGGTGGAATGGCATGAATATTTATATTCTCTTTATATAGCGCCCTCGTGGGGTTGTTAAATATAAATATAAAAATAAGGAATATCATCTATGAGTCCTAAGCAACATTTCCTGTAATTACAAGGAAAATCTAAATCATAACATTTTTTGCCAAAAATTTAAAAATAACAAAATTTGCCAAATATTTACGTATTTTAAAATGTCTTAGAAATGACTCATAATGAAAATTTAGCCTGTCTGGAACCTTATTTCTGAGAAAAATGAACAATTTGGCAAAAATTCAACAAATTTTCTTAAAATCTAAACATTTTCCAAATTTCATATTTTATTTTCTGGATGACCAGTCAATGTTAAATTCAAGGAATATCATCTATGGGTCCTAAGCAACATTTCCTGTAATTTTAAGAAAAATCTAAATCATAACATTTTTGGCCAAAAATTAAAAAATCACAAGGGGTTAGTCCATCAATTTTTATCAAAATTGGCCAAAAATTGACGTTTTTTAAAATGTCTTAGAAATGACTCTTAATGAAAATTTAGCCTGTCTGGAACCTTATTTCTGAGAAAAATGAACAATTTGGCAAAAATTTAACAAATTTTCTTAAAATCTAAAAATTTTCCAAATTTCATATTTCATTTTCTGGATGACCAATCAATGTTAAATTCAAGGAATATCATCTATGAGTCCTAAGCAACATTTCCTGTAATTTTAAGGAAAATCTAAATCATAACATTTTTGGCCAAAAATTAAAAAATAACAAGGGGTTAGTCCATACATTTTTATCAAAATTTGCCAAAAATTTACGTATTTTAAAATGTCTTAGAAATGACTCATAATGAAAATTTAGCCTGTCTGGAACCTTATTTCTGAGAAAAATGAACAATTTGGCAAAAATTCAACAAATTTTCTTAAAATCTAAACATTTTCCAAATTTCATATTTTATTTTCTGGATGACCAGTCAATGTTAAATTCAAGGAATATCATCTATGGGTCCTAAGCAACATTTCCTGTAATTTTAAGGAAAATCTAAATCATAACATTTTTGGCCAAAAATTAAAAAATCACAAGGGGTTAGTCCATCAATTTTTATCAAAATTGGCCAAAAATTGACGTTTTTTAAAATGTCTTAGAAATGACTCTTAATGAAAATTTAGCCTGTCTGGAACCTTATTTCTGAGAAAAATGAACAATTTGGCAAAAATTTAACAAATTTTCTTAAAATCTAAAAATTTTACAAATTTTATATTTCATTTTCTGGATGACCAATCAATGTTAAATTCAAGGAATATCATCTATGAGTCCTAAGCAACATTTCCTGTAATTTTAAGGAAAATCTAAATCATAACATTTTTGGCCAAAAATTAAAAAATAACAAGGGGTTAGTCCATACATTTTTATCAAAATTTGCCAAAAATTTACGTATTTTAAAATGTCTTAGAAATGACTCATAATGAAAATTTAGCCTGTCTGGAACCTTATTTCTGAGAAAAATGAACAATTTGGCAAAAATTCAACAAATTTTCTTAAAATCTAAACATTTTCCAAATTTCATATTTTATTTTCTGGATGACCAGTCAATGTTAAATTCAAGGAATATCATCTATGGGTCCTAAGCAACATTTCCTGTAATTTTAAGGAAAATCTAAATCATAACATTTTTGGCCAAAAATTAAAAAATCACAAGGGGTTAGTCCATCAATTTTTATCAAAATTGGCCAAAAATTGACGTTTTTTAAAATGTCTTAGAAATGACTCTTAATGAAAATTTAGCCTGTCTGGAACCTTATTTCTGAGAAAAATGAACAATTTGGCAAAAATTTAACAAATTTTCTTAAAATCTAAAAATTTTCCAAATTTCATATTTCATTTTCTGGATGACCAATCAATGTTAAATTCAAGGAATATCATCTATGAGTCCTAAGCAACATTTCCTGTAATTTTAAGGAAAATCTAAATCATAACATTTTTGGCCAAAAATTAAAAAATAACAAGGGGTTAGTCCATACATTTTTATCAAAATTTGCCAAAAATTTACGTATTTTAAAATGTCTTAGAAATGACTCATAATGAAAATTTAGCCTGTCTGGAACCTTATTTCTGAGAAAAATGAACAATTTGGCAAAAATTCAACAAATTTTCTTAAAATCTAAACATTTTCCAAATTTCATATTTTATTTTCTGGATGACCAGTCAATGTTAAATTCAAGGAATATCATCTATGGGTCCTAAGCAACATTTCCTGTAATTTTAAGGAAAATCTAAATCATAACATTTTTGGCCAAAAATTAAAAAATCACAAGGGGTTAGTCCATCAATTTTTATCAAAATTGGCCAAAAATTGACGTTTTTTAAAATGTCTTAGAAATGACTCTTAATGAAAATTTAGCCTGTCTGGAACCTTATTTCTGAGAAAAATGAACAATTTGGCAAAAATTTAACACTTCATCTTGATCTGTAATTGGTCGTCTTTGCGCGTGCGCATTGTTTTTTTATATTTAAAAAATTGCCCAGCCCATTGCTTTAGGCAATGTGCTTTATTTACATAATTGGATATGTTGGACACGCACGGCCAAGGTACAAATGTCAATGCAAAATCTGCGCACTTACAATTTTTTTTTAAATAATAATAACCACGTGCCGTCATGGCTGCCCTTTACTGATCCCTATATTTTCGCAATAAGCGAACCAATCTGTAGGGATCGGGAACCAATCTAGGCGGACGGTGGCTTCAAATTTAGAGGGCGTTGCCGCATGCGTATTTTTTTCCGTAGGAATTTTCTCTGCTGATGATTGGTTGGTGGAATGGCATGAATATTTATATTCTCTTTATATAGCGCCCTCGTGGGGTTGTTAAATATAAATATAAAAATAAGGAATATCATCTATGAGTCCTAAGCAACATTTCCTGTAATTATAAGGAAAATCTAAATCATAACATTTTTTGCCAAAAATTTAAAAATAACAAAATTTGCCAAAAATTTACGTATTTTAAAATGTCTTAGAAATGACTCATAATGAAAATTTAGCCTGTCTGGAACCTTATTTCTGAGAAAAATGAACAATTTGGCAAAAATTCAACAAATTTTCTTAAAATCTAAACATTTTCCAAATTTCATATTTTATTTTCTGGATGACCAGTCAATGTTAAATTCAAGGAATATCATCTATGGGTCCTAAGCAACATTTCCTGTAATTTTAAGAAAAATCTAAATCATAACATTTTTGGCCAAAAATTAAAAAATCACAAGGGGTTAGTCCATCAATTTTTATCAAAATTGGCCAAAAATTGACGTTTTTTAAAATGTCTTAGAAATGACTCTTAATGAAAATTTAGCCTGTCTGGAACCTTATTTCTGAGAAAAATGAACAATTTGGCAAAAATTTAACAAATTTTCTTAAAATCTAAAAATTTTCCAAATTTCATATTTCATTTTCTGGATGACCAATCAATGTTAAATTCAAGGAATATCATCTATGAGTCCTAAGCAACATTTCCTGTAATTTTAAGGAAAATCTAAATCATAACATTTTTGGCCAAAAATTAAAAAATAACAAGGGGTTAGTCCATACATTTTTATCAAAATTTGCCAAAAATTTACGTATTTTAAAATGTCTTAGAAATGACTCATAATGAAAATTTAGCCTGTCTGGAACCTTATTTCTGAGAAAAATGAACAATTTGGCAAAAATTCAACAAATTTTCTTAAAATCTAAACATTTTCCAAATTTCATATTTTATTTTCTGGATGACCAGTCAATGTTAAATTCAAGGAATATCATCTATGGGTCCTAAGCAACATTTCCTGTAATTTTAAGGAAAATCTAAATCATAACATTTTTGGCCAAAAATTAAAAAATCACAAGGGGTTAGTCCATCAATTTTTATCAAAATTGGCCAAAAATTGACGTTTTTTAAAATGTCTTAGAAATGACTCTTAATGAAAATTTAGCCTGTCTGGAACCTTATTTCTGAGAAAAATGAACAATTTGGCAAAAATTTAACAAATTTTCTTAAAATCTAAAAATTTTCCAAATTTCATATTTCATTTTCTGGATGACCAATCAATGTTAAATTCAAGGAATATCATCTATGAGTCCTAAGCAACATTTCCTGTAATTTTAAGGAAAATCTAAATCATAACATTTTTGGCCAAAAATTAAAAAATAACAAGGGGTTAGTCCATACATTTTTATCAAAATTTGCCAAAAATTTACGTATTTTAAAATGTCTTAGAAATGACTCATAATGAAAATTTAGCCTGTCTGGAACCTTATTTCTGAGAAAAATGAACAATTTGGCAAAAATTCAACAAATTTTCTTAAAATCTAAACATTTTCCAAATTTCATATTTTATTTTCTGGATGACCAGTCAATGTTAAATTCAAGGAATATCATCTATGGGTCCTAAGCAACATTTCCTGTAATTTTAAGGAAAATCTAAATCATAACATTTTTGGCCAAAAATTAAAAAATCACAAGGGGTTAGTCCATCAATTTTTATCAAAATTGGCCAAAAATTGACGTTTTTTAAAATGTCTTAGAAATGACTCTTAATGAAAATTTAGCCTGTCTGGAACCTTATTTCTGAGAAAAATGAACAATTTGGCAAAAATTTAACAAATTTTCTTAAAATCTAAATATTTTCCAAATTTCATATTTCATTTTCTGGATGACCAATCAATGTTAAATTCAAGGAATATCATCTATGAGTCCTAAGCAACATTTCCTGTAATTTTAAGGAAAATCTAAATCATAACATTTTTGGCCAAAAATTAAAATATTTACGTATTTTAAAATGTCTTAGAAATGACTCATAATGAAAATTTAGCCTGTCTGGAACCTTATTTCTGAGAAAAATGAACAATTTGGCAAAAATTTAACAAATTTTCTTAAAATCTAAAAATTTTCCAAATTTCATATTTCATTTTCTGGATGACCAATCAATGTTAAATTCAAGGAATATCATCTATGAGTCCTAAGCAACATTTCCTGTAATTTTAAGGAAAATCTAAATCATAACATTTTTGACCAAAAATTAAACAAATCACAAGGGGTTAGTCCATCAATTTTTATCAAAATTTGCCAAAAATTGACGTTTTTGAAAATGTCTTAGAAATGACTCGTAATGAAAATTTAGCCTGTCTGGAACCTTATTTCTGAGAAAAATGAACAATTTGGCAAAAATTCAACAAATTTTCTCAAAATCTAAATTTCATTTTCCAAATTTCATATTTTATTTTCTGGATGACCAGTCAAGGTTAAATTCAAGGAATATCATCTATGGGTCCTAAGCAACATTTCCTGCAATTTTAAGGAAAATCTAAATCATAGCATTTTTTGCCAAAAATTTAAAAAAATAATTTTTTTCTCAAAATTGGCCAAAAATTGACGTTTTTGAAAATGTCTTAGAAATGACTCATAATGAAAATTTAGTCTGTCTGGAACCTTATTTCTAAGAAAAATTGACAATTTGGCAAATATTCAACAAATTTCATATTTTATTTTCTGGATGACCAGTCAAATGATGTTAAATTCAAGGAATATCATCTATGGGTCCTAAGCAACATTTCCTGTAATTTTAAGGAAAATCTAAATTATAACATTTTTGGCTAAAAATTTTAAAAATCACAAGGGGTTAGTCCATCATAATGTCAATGGAAAATCTGCGCACTTACTAAAAAAAATAATAATAATAACCACGTGACTGGCAGAATTCTTCCCGTCATGTTACCGATCCCTATATTTTTGCAATAAGCGAACCAATCTATAGGGATCGGGAACCAATCTAGCAACTTGACTATTTTTATCTTTTAATTTAACAACTCCATGAGGGCGCTATATAAAGAGAATATAAAAAATCATGTCCATTCCACCAACCAATCATAAGCAGAAAAAATTCCTACGGAAAAAAAATCGCATGCGGCAACGCCCTCTAAATTTGAAGCCACCGACCGCCATCTTAGTACTCCATCTTTTAATTTTTGCCAAAAAATATTTTTTCAGAATTTCTTGAAATTTGCAGGAAATGTTGCCTAAAACCCATAGATGAAAAACCCATATTCCTTGAATTTGACCTCGACTGCTCATCCAGGAAATAAAATATGAATTTTTGCCAAAATTGCAATTTTTTTCAAAACAAATAGCTTGGAAAAAAGTAAAGTAATTTTTGGCCAATTGTTATAAAAATTGCCCAATTGCCAAAAATGTTACGATTAAGAATTTCTTAAAAATTGCAGGAAATGTTGCCTAGAACCCATAGATGATATTCCTTGAATTTGACCTCGACTGCTCATCCAGGAAATATAATGAATTTTTAGAAAATTTCAGATTTTCACGAAAAAAATAAATTTTTCTGCCAAAATGTCCACTTTACTCAGATCACAAAATGAAAAGGTAAAACACTTCAATCTTTCTTTTTAATGCATTAATTATACATACAAGCATATCATACACTATTCACAAAAAGTTACAGATATATTGGTGTGGTTCAATTTTAAATTAACCTATTCCTGTTAGAAGGTCCGTCTGTCATGCAAATACAATTGTCTACTCATTTATAAAATAATGCAACTTATTATGAGTAGTGTATGTACTCGTTCCAGTGATTTTTACATACTACAAAAGCACACTAACAGGTAAATAAATACGCAAAACATTATAAGATCACATAATTAAAGTATGTATCGTTTTCAAATTCCAAAATGTCCAACATTGAAAGAGTTTAAGATTATGCAAAGAAAAAATGAATACGCGGCATTTGACTTTTTCTTACATGTATTTACATACTAAAATCTAGCCTTGAGGAAGACTATTACGCGAGGTTACTATAACTTTTACACTAAGTTACTATTAAAATTTAATAAGTAAACTGCCTCCTGGCTTCACTAAAATTTAACAGGTTTATTAATACATTAACACTAGATACACAAAGAGCACTGTATTTTTTCCCTTCGTTATTTAACCTCTTTTGTGCCGAAATATTAGTCGAGAAAAGTCGCCGGTACTTACAATTTTTGTCCATTTTTTAAAGTTAGAACACATCATTGGTAATCTCAAAAATCAGAAATGTCCACAGATTTGCACATAACTTACACAATATAAACATGATTACGGTAGTAAACTTCCCCTGAAATGGTTTTGAAGTGCTATACTTTTTCGTTTCACGAGACGAAAATTCACTTCGCCCCAAAACCATTTCGCCCTGGACCACTTCACCCAAAGGCCATTTTGGCCCAAAACCACTTCGTCCGAACACTACCTCGCCCGAATGCCACTTCGCCCCAAAACAACTTCGTGCACAGGCCGTGGTTCGGTGCGAAGTGGTTTTGGGGTGAAGTGACTGTAAACCAGTTTTTGGCTGGTTTGGTTTTTATCATGGATATCTTTAATCACACAGGGGTATAAAACTATTTCTTGCAAGCTTCACTTTCCAATTTGCTGTTAAATTCAACTTCAATCACAAATCTTTTTTATTTTTTAAACTTTTTTACAGAAGTCGAGCATTAGGATCCCACTTTGGTTCGTAAACATTCCCCCTCCAATTTAGCGATTTCAAGTTCCATTTTACGCCTCTCCAAGGCCAAGTTCGCTTTCTGCATTCTTAAGACATCTTTTTGCAACTGGAGAACTTCGCTATCTGTTGAAGACGTCAATATTTCTGCACAACTACAGTCGCTAGTTAATGTTCCTCGTAATTTTGTGCAACTTTGTTTGCCTGCATGCGAGCGTTCTGTCGAAGCGTTCGATGGACTTGACCTTTGACACGAACTACAGCAATTTGGATTGGTCTGATTTGGGCTACGAATACTCTGCGGTGCCTCGTTTTCCGTTTGTTGACTGGCATTAATTTTACTTACATTCGATCTTAAATCTTGGTTGAGGATCCATTTTTTCTGACCAACCGGAAAATTCTCAGTGAGTAGCCAAGACCTTCGGTCGTTTTCGTTGAGCCAGGATGATTCGACTTTCCATGAACTGGCTTGGTCATTGTGACGAATTCTTGCAAGCTCGCGTAAGGTGTGTTCATGGGGATTTTCGTCAACGTGTACGCTGGTGATGCGCACGGGTAGCACTTGGTCGTGATTTTCAGTTGTGCATGGAGGACTGAAAGCGGCAGTTGTTGAAGCAGATGCATGTGAAATTTTGTCTTGATTAGGAAGTGGTAAGGGATGGGTCGATAGGCTTTGTGATGGAGCCATTGAGTAGCGAACTCTGTTCTGGGTAAAATCTCCACTGAGGTTAGGCATTGATCTGAAAGATATAAAGAATTAAAATAAAATAAAATATGACTATTAGGTCAAAGATGACCAAATTCGTGCCACGAAATACGCAGCTCCATAGCAAAGGCATGGAGCTGCTTATTTTGTGGTGCAAAATTGGCCTCACGCACGCTTTGACGAGCCTCTGCCTTTAAAGTATTTTGGCGCAATGCTGTATTCGGGCTTCGGTGCTTCAGCACACCATCAGCCATGTCAGCAGGGGCCAATTACATGGCGCTGTTTAGCACAATAAATTGCTCAGCACAGAATTAATTTGCTTTGTAAAATGTGTTCCAGCCATGATTGTATGTCAAAATGTGATCTTAGAAACAGTAGCAGAATATCTGTAAATACAGATCAAATATGATTTTGCCTGGCAACCTATTTTTGCAAAATAAACCAATTTAGTTCTGTACTAAGAAAATTTGTGTGCTAATAAACAGTGCCATGAAATTTTCCCCCAAGTCACACCAGCCTTGATTTTGTCTGAATTTCAAAGGGCACTGAGGCCAACTGGAGGGGCACCACGGCCAACTTTGTTCCAAATGTGTACTGGTTATAGTGTCTACAAGCCTCATGAGATTTAAGAGGATAGGGCATGCTGGCCAAGTTGGCCTCAGAAAGTGTATAGCTTGAAGGGGCATCGGGGCCAACTCAGCAGAGCATGAGGCCATTGGCCTCGGTGGCCTTGGTTAATGTCAAGGCCTGGGAAAGGGAATGCTGGCCAAGTTGGCCTTAGAATGTGTATATCTTGAAGGGGAATCGGGGCCAACTCTGCAGTGAATGTGGCCACTGGCCTCAGATAATATTAAGGTCAGCCTGCATTATAGAGCATTTTAAAGGATCTTTTATATTTTGAAGACATATTATGTGATTTGAAAACTTTTAAAAATAGGGGGGAACTTTACATAACAAAAGAGTATTAATGTTGATAAACTGCCTTTAAATAGAAATTTTAGCCACGTACATGTAGATGCAGTAATATTTCAGAAAAACTTAAAATTTCATGCATGTTGAATGAATGGTGAAACATTTTCTGCAGAAATTTTTTTCTCAAAAAAGCCCATTCAGTTTGTAAACAACTCTAAAAGACGATATTCTTACAAATAATAGCTGGCATCTGGCGAAGATTCACTGTCCCCCGATCTCACAGAGATGACTTCTTGAGCATCTGGCGTTGTGCCAATCTCAGTAACTTGTCCATCCTGATGGTCATCTTGTGATTAGGAGAAAACAAGTGGTTATGAAATTGTGAATAAAAATACAAACTCATGTGTGAGCCGCTCTGCAAAAAAAAGCCCTCAAATGGCAGATCTATGCTCCTTAAAATACAAAAACAATTCAAATAATTGGCGGAACACAGACATTTGAGGCAGTATCCGGGCACCGCAAACATTTTCATCTTTTTTTTTTTTTTTTTTTTAATGAGTGGATCTGCTGCAGATTTCTACTTCCGGTCAGAAAAACTTGACCTAAATTTAGGGCCTTTTTTTCCCCCAGAGCAGGGTCACATTATGTGACCCACTCTGAAAAAAGGTAGCATAACTCACGCAGACTAGGTCAAGGTTTTTCGACCTTAAAAAGAAATCTGTGGCAGATCCACGCTCATTAAAATACAAAAACACAAAGGAAATTCCAGGCGGAACACGGACATTCCAGGCGGTATCTGAGCACCGCAAGGAATTTCCATTGTGTTTTTGTATTTTAATGAGTATGGATTTGCCGCATATTTCTTCTATCTTTTTCCAGTGCAGGTCACATTGGAAGATTTAAATTTCTAAACAGATTTAGTGTTTAAATTCCTGATAGAACTAGGAATAAGACAATTTGTGGTCCCAATTATTGTACTTTGTTCTTCATTGTTTTTATTCCTGATAATACAAGGTTACTGTTATAACGAGGTAATCTTCAAGGACTTCGTAATAACGAGGTTAAAGTGTATGACCTAACTTTACCTGGTTCTAGTTTGATGATAGTCTCGACATCGGGATCACTGCCCATAAGCTGATCCCTGAATGGTTTATTTTGGATGGAGGATGCTTCGTTGTCATGGTAACTGGTCTCATAATTCACGATGGAAGGGTTGAAGTGGTTGGCCGAGCAAGTACACTTGGATCCTGTGCAGTGAAAAATTTGGTATTTTTTTCATATACATTGAATACGGATTTGGGTAAATTTATATATTGGAATCGATAGCTTATTCAATTCTAAGATATACTTCCCACTGACACTTCCGTCGCAAATGTTGCATTTCTGAGATAAATAAATGATAAAATTACTGCATAAAGTAATGCACAAAATGACGCGGCGAGCGGTCTGTGCGTAAGCGCGACAACAGAGGGCGCTGCGCGCATCTTGTGCAAATACCAAATGTTCTTCTTGTGACAAGATTTGACGAGCTCCTTTGGTGTGTTTCATATTGTATGTACATACATCATCAAATAGCTGCCATATTGTAGGGCAGTTTCCTTGTTCCTCGAGGACATGCATGGCTGCACATTATGTCCACATTGTAGACAATTTAAATATCAAAAGTTGACCCGCAAGATGGCAGCTATTTGATACGGTCTATACATATAGTCTTACCTGTTAAATACATTTGTGATCTACATGCTTTACTCGTTATTTTTAACGACTGGTTTGAATATATCTGCGAGCAGCCGACCTCTCTTGAAATATCTCTCATTCTGTAGCCGAGCGAGTTGATTCCCACGGCGCTACTCTCGTACCACTGATGGTCAATCATAAACGGTTGCTTCAAAGGCTTCTGCCAAAAGGCGTCCGACATTTTGTTTAGTTTTGCGAGGTACTTTTCGAACGACGCCACTGGACAGTTCTGCGGCGATTCTGTGTTTTCGTACATGCGGATTTTGTCGTAATTAACCTCATCTTCAAATTCGTCAACCATGAGCAAATCACCGTTGTCGCCTTCGCGATAAAAATGACAGGATGTTGAAGTGTCTTTATTAACGTAGCTCACGAAGCGCAAATTGGCCACGGTGTCTGTCGAGATACTGAAATGGAATGTCTTCATGTCACGAAGGCTGCGACGTCCGTACGCTGAAAATCCAAAATGGAGCATTAAATTGAGAAATACGGTGTTCTGGAGGCCGCGTGGAGTGTTGCAGTCGGTCACGTACGATAGACGGATTAAATTCATGTCTTCCTTCAGAACTTTACTCACTCGTGAAGTCGAAATGACATTTCTGTTCTCGTAAGTGTATAAATGGTTCGTTTTGGGGGCAAGAGTAGACATGTTGAAGTCTATCTCCATGTTTTGTACAGAGCCATGATCGTGACCATTGACATGATTGATGTCATTTGCAGACTCAAATTCACCGTCTTTTGTGTTATTCATTGTGGTTAAATCTCACTCAGCAAGCATTGCTCCAGCGGAAAAGGCAAGTCTTCGACACAGTACAGGTGCTATTATTATTAATAATAATGGCACACACAATTGACAATGTCGGACTCTATCTGAACGATGAATCAATAGGAATCCGTAGTAGACCATGGAGGAAGGAGTAGACAAACAAGCATTTTGATTTTCGTGCATGGCCCGTTTTCTTTACAGGAATTCTAACTCGGCTAAGTTTTGCATTTGAGTGGCAGACCATTTAGAAATAATTGTCTGGTCAACCAGTTCAGAAATCTCTCGATGTTCGAGATTTTTGGCCAAAACTATAACTCAAAATCGAAGCAAAATGTCCATCAACAAACTGAAACAACAGATATCTATCTAAACTGTATAGCGCCACCAAGCGGGGTCCGTTTACAATCGTCAACTCGACCGTCGTACCAACTCGACTTCAAAATCTAGCCAACTCGACCGTCTCACTAACTCGTACGTTGACCAACTCGACTTTACAGTCGAGTCAACTCGACCATATTCAACTGGACTGCCACCATCGATATACATGTATATACACTGGATATGAAGCAACGTCGTCTAAAATTTAAGCCACCGTCCGCCATTGTACCCCACCAAATACAATGCCTTGCCTAGACTGGTCATACTGTCTTCACTAGTCTACATCATGGTCTACATGTGTTAAGTGGAATGCAAGCGATCGCATATGGACCGGGGAGCAGTCTAGTCCAAGCATTGTTCGTGGGGTACAATGGCGGCCGGCGCACGGCTTCAATTCTCGTATAGCCAACTGCTATTTCATACTTCATCCAATGTATTTATATCGATGACTCCACATACATGTACGGATACAGTAATAGTGGATATGATAGTTGTTGACGTCACGCGTATGGCGCGCCAAAGCAGAAATAATTCAACACATAATTTTGCCATCAACCCCAAAAAACAAGTCTCAATTTTGTTAAAAGCTTGCTAACAAAAGCTCGGTATGCCAGTTTCAAATCAAACATTCTATCAACATTTAAAGGCACAGACTCGTCAGCAATGCGCGCCCGCCAAATGTGTGCCACGCAATACGCAGCTCCATAGCAAAGGCATGGAGCTGCGTGTTTCGAGCACGAATTTGGCGGGCGCGCATTGCTAACGAGCCTGTGCCTTTAAGTCATGCCAACTTTTTTTCTTGGGCAACATTTTCCAAAATGTGTCAACATTAAATTATCAGTGTTTAATTATTTTTCGCTTTGGCATGCCATAGTATGGACACAGTAATTGCGGATAGCAACCGTTGTCAAGCCAAGTGACGCGCCCAAAAAAGTCCGACCGCTTGGGGCCCGTCTATAATAGACTACTAATTTAGTGTGACGTCAGTTGCCATGGTAATTGGGTCTAAACATTCGCTGGTAATCTGAAAAGCCCATTGGTAAAGCGCAGGGAAATAAGTCACTGGTTTTAGTGTAGACCCAGTAACCTTGGCAACACACAAAGGGTGACGTTTTCACTTTAGTAGTCTATTATGTACGCATTAATTTAAATGCCGTAATATAAGCCCCACCGCTGCACGCAAAATCCGTGACGTCACCATATATTAATTAACGTTGGGTGTACCATGGAGGTACCTCCATGGGTGTACGCATTGGCTCTAATTCCCCTACCCCATTCCACTCCGTGCGTACAAAACACACGTTTTGGACGGCCCCTTACAAAAGCCCTTTCTCGTTGGCAAACGGTCAAGTTGACTCAACTAGTGTAAAGTCGAGTTGGTCAAAGGATAAGTTGGTTCACCGGTCGAGTTGGTCAAAGGATAAGTTGGTTCACCGGTCGAGTTGGTACGACACACGGGTTAGCAAACGGTCGAATTGACTTGACTTTCAAGATGAGTTGGTTAGTGTGGAAACGGTCGTGATGATGAGTTAAAGGGGTATAGAGACACACACACGTAATACAATGACTCATTCAAAAACCCATCATATTCTTCAAAGTGTATGTCTTTAATGTGTTAAATTTGTTTCTTCTTACGTCTATTTACACGTTCATTTCTCTTAAACTGACCACTGGTTATGTTCCGTGGATAACGGTTTTTGTCCACAAAAAAAATCTTCCAAAGTCCCAAGAAATAAACCAAAGGATAAATGGGTTATTATAATAATTTTCTCAAACATCTTCAACTCTCTGCACAAACCACTGTCGAGGAAACCGATTTTAATTCTACACTCGAAAATATTTCAGGACTTTTGGGTCTTCAAACTTTTTAGGTCGAAAACTCCATTTTGCTCCGGGTGAAAATCTAAGCACAAATTTTCAAATAACCGGAGTTCTGAAACTTTCAAATTATGTAGAATCACTGAACGAGTCTGAATGTTGACAGAAATCATTAAACACTCACGAAAAGCATGTGGCAAATAATTTTTCAAACCACCCCTCAGGCGACAAATGGAACATCCCTTGTGTCAATAGTTACAATGCTAGGTTCAGACATTACCATTTCAAAATGGGGGTGAAATTGGGGTTGTCCACTTTGGAGTTGTATAGGTCATAAGTCGGTACCATGCATTTCTTTCATGAAAAATACAATTTGAGTTGAGTAAATAAGCAGTACATGGTATTTATCTAATGGTATTACGAATATAGCAATCGCACTCGTGTTCATTCACGTTTCCTTATCTGAGATAATTCCCGCACATGCTTTATCAAGCATATACACTACTAATTTGAGTTGTGATGACTCGTATAGTAGAACAGCAGGAATTTCCCCTTTCATCCGTTTTAAAACTTTGCTTGATCATTTTTTCACAAGTACGATCTTAATGCAATAGTAGGCTACCATTAGCTAAGTACCAGATTACGATGTGCAAAATCTTACGGGAACCAACCAAAAATACAAGCATACAACACATTATCACTGGTACTTTGCAAAGTAATTTGTTTGCACTGGCCAATCAAAACGCACATTCTAGCCCGAATCAGTGACCAATGGTACAACGTATTTGGTTACCAGCCAAAATCTCATACAATATTGACACTAGTTTGACTGGTTCCCTTCAATTTTGCCAAAGTTTCAAACTGCAAAGCTTTTATAAATGGCCATCAAAAATTGGGTCTAACTCTTTTGAGAGCGTCTCTATTGAGCTATTTCCAAGAAAAATAGGCCAATTTGTCAGATTCATGAATTTTCAACCATTCTGTCTCTCCTTGAAAACTGAAAAGATACGTTTCTCAGTAGAAATTTTAAAAATATTCCCAGCGGATGCAAAACTGGATTTACCGACAGCAATAGAGTATTGTTTATTACATAATCACCTTATAATAATAATAATAATGAGATTTGTAAAGCGCACATATCCACCCTGCAGGGTGCTCAAGGCGCTGTTAACAACAACAAGTAATTAATTCTCGAAAATTTGCGACATCAAGTAAGTTTTTAGAAGTGATTTGAACCTAGTTGTACAGTGGCATGATCTGAGGTCAAGTGGCAATGTATGGATTTTAAACACCATTTAAACGTTTAAATGTGCAATAAGGCACCAAGCATTTGGGATAAAGAAGAAAATGTAAATTATAATAAAGATGTTTTATTTGCATCTACACCAGTAAACGAGGCTACCAATATTCTGCAATTTTTTTCTAAACATGCCAGTCTGAAAAATCTGCCACATTACCTTGAATGAGATGTAATTGTAACATCAAGTTTTTATACTGTGCAAAAATATGCAAAACAAGGTGCTTTCATTATTACCCCTGGTCACTGGGCACAAATATATCATTCTGTTAAACCTGTTTAACTCCCTGGGGAGTGTGCAGCCCCAGCTGCCTGTTAGGTACTCATGAGCTAATCAAACACATTCACTGCCCTCAAAGGCACCCATTTACTCCTGGGTGGAGAGAAGCAATGTATGCCAAAGTGCCTTGCTTAAGGGCACATGCACAATGGCGATGCTTGGATTTCGACCCATAAGCAGTAGACTTAGACAGGTCTCGAGTATGGTGCACCAGACTGCTCAGCCACAATACTTAACCAAATATTAAAGACGTGTCTTTAGAAACTGAAAAATGTATTTGGATTTCTTGTACAGATAATTGCAGTTTGACAACATCAGTAGCTTTTAAATGACATGTTTCAAACGATACGTTTCGAACAAAACGCTTCGAACGACACATTTCGAATGACACGTTCCAAACGACACGCTTCGAACGACACGCTTCGAACGACACATTTCAAACGACACATTTCAAACGACACCTTTCAAACGACACGTTTCCATCCACCCAATGATGGGAACCGTCGTGAAAATTGTGGTAATTTAAAAAAAAACTTGCAAAGTTTTTATTCTTATGTTGTAAATTTATTCAAATTTATTTCTTATGTGATGAAAACACATTGGTACCTCATGTTAGTTAAATTGCAAGGAATTAAAAAAATAGCCTCGTTTACTGGTGTGCTTTGTACTATCAACATGTCAAGGTAAAAGTTCATCGGTCATCCAAAGTTTCAATTTCACCCATATTGACACGAGGAGCCGCGTTGACGCTAAATCCCAGAATGCTTCGGTCGACGCGTTGCATGCGCTTCTTTTTCTTGCCGTTGCTGCCGGGGATATTGTTGCCATGGTGACCGAGCTCCGCCTCTTCCCAATCTTGTGGGTGGGGCGATGGAGATGTTCTGCCGCCTCCTCCCCAGAGACCCTACAGCATTGATACACAGAGAGAGAGAGTGTGGCTGACTTGTGTGGATTCAAGGTTGAAATCCTGCTTTGCAATTTTTTTGAACAAATATTTGCTACGTAACAAGCAAAGTTTGACTAGGAACAAATTTTACGGGCATGCTTATTATAGCAGAAAAGTTATGCTGGAGTTAACCATTTCATGGCTTCCATAACAATAAGGGACTTAGTCAAACTTTTCATGAAACCAAACTTGGGCGCACACAACACTTGGTCTGCTACTCTCTAGCCTGTATTCAATGCTGTAGGTCCCCGCACAGATCACGGGTACTACTCCCAAACGCACGGAGTATAACTGCTCCTTCAACACATGCCTTGATTAAAGGCTAGTGCAAGGTTTGCCAAAGTGGCGTTAGTGCGCCCACATTTGGTTTCATTAACAGTTTAACACTCCATCCATATTGAAGGCCACTTTGGGGCCGTCCAATGTTGTCAACATTTTCACGGTTCTACAAAGCGTAAGAGGGGGGAGGGAAGTCGAGGGCCGTGTCTGACTTTACATGCACTGTAAAATGTTGACATTTCATGGTAGTGACAAACAAATTTTTATGGGTTGTGGGGGGGAGGGAGGGGGTGGTCTTGAAAAACACTACGCTCTGTGGAAATGTTGACAACTTTGGACCTTAAGGGTGGATTCACACAGCCATTTCTCGCGTAAATGCGATGCGCTTGCTTCGAGAAAAAGCGGTCTGGAAGGAATTTGGTTTGAAACAACACACTGAAAATCACGGAATGCATTTTTGTGCTTCAGTGCGTCATTTCACTCCAAATTCCGTCCACACCGCTTCTTCTCAAAGAGACGCGCGTCACATTTACGCGCGAGAAAGCTCAGTGTAAATCCACCCTAATACTTCACGCAAGATGTAAAAGCGAAGCGAATTTGACATCACACAGAAACATTTGCAGAAAGTTGAACTAGTTTCAACTTGTATGAATGTTCGCCGCGAAATGCATTTACGTAAGATTTGCGTTCGCGTTCGCTTTTGCGTGAAGTATGAACCAAACTTTAGTCTGGCTCTTCCAGACTGACGAGAATGAGTTTTAGGCAAATTCGGCTTCTGAAGTCAACGCACGGTCTCCATGAAATAACCACAGGCTTCATTCATAGAAAATCAGCCGTTAAGTAGCGCCATGACATGGGGCGTAAACAGTTTAGTAAAATCAGCAAAGGTCGCAGCAATTAACCAAGATCTTGAATGCTTACGCCTCTATAGACCTTTATCACGGTGCGGCCATCTTCCCTTGTCCCCTATTAAAATGAACAAAACCAAATTGAGGCTTGCAGGAAAAATAGTTTGACCATGTGTTGGAATAGACCTGAAACGTAATGACGTCACGCAATGTTTACCGCGGTGCATTATGGGTGAAAAGTGGGGACGAAATCTCTGCATCTGTACAGCGCCTAGCGTATTATGCACGTAACTTTGTGAACTTTACTAACCGCTTCGCTGGCAAAAAAACGTCAAAAACAAACATCGTAAATTTATAAAATGGTTCGTGTCACCTTAGTTGTGCCTGCGTGAGTTAAGCCCACGACGGACGCCAGAACTATGGTTTTAACTTTTAAGGCCTCAAAAGGCGGAGAAAACGGCCCTGCAATAATTGTGCAAACTAGCGATGCAGAGATTTCGTCCCCACATTTCACCTATAATGCACCGCGGTAAACATTGCGTGACGTCATGTCATAGGTCCATTGTTCAGACAGTGATCCTCTCCAAACAACGGAAGATTACTCGCGCTATCGTGTCCAACACGTACTATGGGGAACAAGTCAAAGATGGACGCACCGTGATAAAAGTCAATACCGCTTGACTATGGATGGTATTCCAGATTGTTTGTTCGGCCATTGGAAAACACGCAAGTAAAATCGTGACGTCATTTTCTTTGGTCATTTAGAACCATGATCCCTAGGGTTTGCAGATACGGATGTTTTTCAATTCGTCAGCCAGGGGTTTGTTACCAAACTTCAAACGACGCTGGGCGTAGTTCATTTCGTACCATTTCCTGTTGTTTTCTTTGATTCTCCTTGTAGAGACTGCGACGCTCCAGGAACATACGCGCAAACTCTTTACTATCTCGCGTGTCTCCAAGGTACATCTTGACGTAATCGTGGACCTCGTACGGCGATTCCACGTCTTGCAGGAATGATATGAATGTTGGGACTGTGAAAGTAACACACACAAAAAAGCATAGTCGAGATGTTTTGAGGTACATTCTGGGGCCAATTTCATGGCGCTGCTTAAGCGCTAGCTGAAAACGCGTGCTTACTGTAGCAGAAATGTTGTGCCAACGTTAAGGCTAATTCACGGCTGCGGCATGCTTAAGCATGCTAAACAGGCATTGTTGCGTCACTAGTGTTTAGCAAATTTTGCACAAAATCGGCTACTAAACAACGCCATGAAACTGGCCCGTGGCCTGAACATTTGTACTTTTATTTGTTAAATTTTTAAGAGCCTAATTATTTGGTAAGATTGGTATAAATGTACAGAAGAATTTCATTTAGCTTGCGTCGAGCAGAATGAATATCAAGTAGGGTTTGTTTTTCCCTAACCCAATGTAACTTGGTTAAAGGTAGTATACATGATTGATAAACTGTTACAAATAGTTTCATCCTCCTGTGTGATTAAAACCAACCCGAGCAAAAACCAGCTCCGTACTTCGTCTAACTTTCGAGAAAACAGTCAAAAAAGGGTTTGCAGTCATTTTGTCGCAAAACCACTTTACCCTGAATCATGGCCTGTGCATAAAGAGGTTTTGGGGCGAAGTGGCATTTGGGCGAAGTAGTGTTTGGACGAAGTGATTTGGGGCGAAATAGCACTTAGGCGAAGTGGTTTGGGGCGAAATGGCACTTGGGTGAAATGGTTTTGGGGCGAATTGAATTTACGTCTCGCGAAACAAAAAATAATTGTTTCGCTAATTTCTCAAAAACTATAGCACTTCAGACAAAACCATTTTAGGGGAAGTTTTCTGCCGTCATCATGTTTATATCGTGTAAGTTATGTGTAAAATCTGTGAAAATTTCTGATTCTTCGAGATACCAATCATATATACTGCCTTTAACACTGTATACTCGGTGCTTTCCCGAGACTCAAACCCACGACCTCCTGCATACTAGCTAGAGACGTCTTAACCACTCAACCATCGAGCTGGCCGGTGTCGAGTCACCGGTTTGAATCATTTGGTCTGAGCACGTTCAAAATGCTGTCTTTTAAAAGTATAATTTGTTGAAACATTTGTGTGTTTTTTGGGGGGTACTTACTGTCAACTGAACTTGCCAATCCTTGCAGCCTAAACTCGCACCACTGGGTAAATTCGTCTGTCGATGCGTTGTTCTGGAACAATTTACGGACATTTTCCTGTAGGAACACAGAACCACAATATCAGGGCCGCCAACTTTCCTGAATTTAAATCTTGAAGACACGTGGAAAGTAGGCCGATCTCATGACTTCAGACACCTATTCTTGGGTTTCACTTGGCTTAACAACGGTTGCTATCCGCCATTACTGTGTCCATACTATGGCACGCCAAAGCGAAAATAATTAAACACTGATAATTTAATGTTGACGCATATTTTTGCAAATGTTGCACAAGAACAAAAATTCACATGACTTTTAAATGTTGATAGACTGTTTGAAACTGGCATACCGTGCTTTTGTTGGCAAGTTTTAAAAAATGTTGAGACTTTTTTTTCCAGGGTTGATGGCAGAATTATCAGTGTTGAATTATTTCCGCTTTGGCGTGCCATAGTATGGACACAGTAATGGCAGATATGATAGTTGTTGACGTCACGCGTAAGCCATTATTTTTATCTATAATTCCCAGAGCATGTTAAAGAGTGGTCATTGAAATAAGTTGTGACCCGTCACGACGAAATGAGCGTAAAGTCGCACTCCGCTATTTCCTATAACGATGTTCAAAGTCAAAAATTGAAAGGGGGGAGGGGGTACATTTTAGGGTTTTGTAATATTTGGAAAGAGTAACTCATTCTATTTTGTTAGCGTCATCCAATTTTGACAATAGCTTTCTTCGTGCCTCGTAAGATTTTCCGTTTTGTAAGATTTGTTTGAACACTACCACTTATCCAAGCTGTGTTGCGTTGGGGGAATAGGTTTACCATATGTGCAGCGTTTGCCCTTCTTCCCAACTTAAGTCTTCACTGGCCCATTGGTGTTTCAAGTGGCCCGGTTAAAATTTCTGGTTGTTACACACAGTCGACCTTTAATGTTTGCAATAACCACATTTGAGTGAATAAATTAGGAAAATTTGGTATCCATAAAGTTCTCCCTAGTACAAGTTTTATTTCAACTGGACAGCCGGACCATTTGGGGAGGCTTTCTAGCTAGCCCGAGACAATTTCAACTGTCATTTGGACAACGGACCAGTGCTAATTCGGATGCTGATGTGTTATATACCATTGGAAAGCTCTTTTTCTGCTGAATTCAAAAATACCAATATCTCAATTTATGTACCTCCTCTTTGGCAACTCTGGATTTTGAGTTGGCATTTGTTGATTGTTGACGCTGAACGGGGTTCGACTGAGTTGCGCTACGCAGAGACGGGAAATGGGCATTGGTGCTGGGACAAAAAACAGTTAGATTAGTAACAAAGTTTCTCATTGGACAAAAGTGATGTCATTATACTGTAATAACCAATCACAAGTTTGCTTTGATTAGCAAAGAACAGTTTTAGTAACAGTTTTTAACTCATCAACCACCCCTGTGACTATACATTGCTAGAACATGGTTAAAATATTACTTTGGAGCCTTTAACCCAGCATTGTTGTTCGCCACAGCTTCATCCCAGAATCCAGTTGGTTGAGCAGGCAATTTCGGCTTAGTCGGTTCACCCCACACACCTGTCCCGTCACTACCCCAGTTTAACGCTGCGTTGGTGTTGGCACTGCTCCACACAGCGGCCGTACCCAGTGACATGGACTGCGCAAGAAAATTATACAAATCGTGGTTGGTTTTCAATAAAACAACAATGAGTACATTTAAATAATCAGTGACGTCATGCCTTCCACACTAAGCCTGCGTATTTTCGAATAAATAAATTTTAAAAAGCACTTTTATTTTTGCTCGAACATTTGATATGAATTTTTTCTACGATTTTGACAAAAAGGTTTGCCATGCAATTCATTGATTTTGGCACATCCGAACTCACAGCTCACATGAAGTTACAGCAGCCTTATTGTTGTGTGCCTTGGCCAGGTAGCCACCTAGTTGGAGTGAAATGGTTCGGGTGATTTTCTGATGGCAGTGATAATAATGGTCATGGCGCCTTCGAATAACAATGCTTGAGACTGGGCGCCTTGCTCTGCTACATGTAGTTCGATTTCTGAACGTTAAATACTGACCACTTGTGGTTTGCTGACGGTCTGTTGTTTATTTCGTTCCATCAGCTGCCTGGCCTGTTCCTCCTGGATCTCACGGAGGGATTTAGGGGGAGTTATGCTGCCCTTCATCCTACAACATCAACAACAATTTTATTTATATACCACATCCAAAAGCGGAGGGACCGCCAATTACAGGAAATGGGTTGAGTGCCTTGCTCAAGGGCACAGGTGCCACAACCCGTCACGGCCAGGAATCGAACCTACATTCTAGTACTAGCACTTTTTTTCTGCAGCGCTTGCTGTTCAAATTCGCTTAAAGGCCCTGTAGATGATCTGTTTTTGAGCGATTCTGCGAATAAAACCAGTAAAAGAAAGACATCAACAAACTCATCTGAAGAAATTTCAGCTTTGTCAAATGTACCACGTTTAAAAAAAACATGACAATCCATATGCGTTTTCCTGGTCTTGGCGGGGTGTTTCAAATATTCGTTTTCAGTTGATCGGGTACTAGTGGCTTGCGTCATGCACTCTGTGGCGCACATACTGCGTGTGCGCGCGATCCATAAAAATGCATTGCGTTGGAACACGCACACGCAGTACACAGCGCCCATGCATTTTGGACCGCGTAGATGCGAACCAAAAATAAGTAAATCGTAAATCTTTACGTATTATTTTCTGGTAAAATTATTTTGAGCGGAAACCTTTAATTGGGTAGTTGCTATGAATTCAATCTTTACTTTCAGAACTTTCCCCTGTAAACTCGTCGATTACTTTTTGGGGTCATTGCAAATGATACACTGGGCCTTTAAGTGTAAAATGTCTCGCGAAATTTGACTTGATTAGAAATTACAGTTCAAACAGCCAAACAGGAGTTGAGAGATCAATTAAATGGTTTTCATGGGAATTCGAACCCGTCACCTCTGCTCGGTGTGTCAGAGGTCTCTGGTTCGACACCTACCCTTGGCTTGCATTCCCCCAACCAGTTGGCCTAGACTGCTGCTGTTGCTGCTGTTGCTGCTGCTGCTGTTGCTGCTGTTGCAGCATCTGAACTTGAAGCTGCCGCTGGCGTTGCTGCTGTAGATATTAAACGCAGATTACATGATTGGAACACTTTTAAAAAAACAGGAACAACAGCATTACATAACTAAAGAATAATGTTGATAAACTGCCTTGTAGAAATTTCAGCCACATACTGTAAAAGCAAATATTTTCGCGTACAGATATTTTCGCGCATTTTACGGATGGAAATTATGTCACCTTAACATTCACAGAATTGCCTCATTAAAATTACATTTAGTAAGAAAAACACTTTCAAGAATGAAGGCCTACCATCGCTTAATAAATAATACAGCGCGTCAATCGTAAGTAGCGCTCACACAGTGTGCGACCGTGACCTAGTTTAATAGGCAAGCCTAAACACGCATGATGAGGCGATTGCCCTGGGTGATTGCACGTTGCGGTCTAGCGAGGTGTGCGCTGTGTGCAACTATATGCGCGTGAAGTGTACACAGCTATAGGCGCGCTAGGGGCATGCAACACGTGTCAAGTACAGTACAACAAGGTCATGACCTGATTAGTATTGTATCGGGTTGCCGACCTTTTGTTTCATGGATCGCCACATTTGTTGCAAACAATATTTTCGCGGGTTGTTATTTTCGGGGGCTCTGTCTGGTGCGCGAAAATAAAACCACCGCGAATATTTCAGCTTTTACAGTAGATGCAGTAATACTTCAGAAACTGAAAAATCCATGCCTGTTATTTGTGTAGGAATAAATGGTAAAAATTTGTCTGCAGACAATTTAAATGAAGAAAAAAAAAACACCTTCAGTTGACATTTTCTCCCACAAAGGTACCATTTTACAAGTGACAAAAAATCATGTGGTGTTTGTTACCATTGCTATCAATACTTTTAGTCAGGTTTTTCTTGTCAACTCATGAAGTAAAATTTTGGATCACTGCAAAAAATGTCTTGGGGCTTTAAAGATTTATTTGGGCTAACGTACCTCTTCTCGGTCTCGCTGTTCTTGCTGCATTTGCTGGATCTGAGTCAGCGTAGGCGTACTCGTTACTGGGGGCACTGTTGGGGTGCTAGGCTGCCCCCACATGGCTGTACTTGGTAGCTAGTGGACGAAATGGCGACAAAATTCCAAGCATATCATCTCTAATCATATATGATAAAATTGCTGTTTTTATTCCTTGCTGGGTTGGTCGATGATTGACAACTAGCCGCCTGCACGAAGGGAACAAAAGGCTGCTACTGGCCGACGACTTCAAAGGGCACACCGCGGGGCACACCCCGGGGCATGAATGGGTTGTGGTTAAACACCCTTGTTCGGGCGGTCACGTGATAAACAGTGGCAGCGAGTCAGCCAGGAGTAGTCACACAATGGTCGTAATCCGATAAGCTCTCTATTGTTCAGCGAACGTGGGCCGGGTTGAACATTGCCAATTATCTATCGACTGGCCAGACAAGTTGAATTGTTTGCTTGTTCACTGAAAACCGTGCAATGGTGTATCGTTTATGTACCGTTTCTATTTTGACCTCGCACCTTATTTTGCCAGAATGGGTTATAAATTAGGATTTGAACCCATGCTTCTGAAGTTCTAGCACTCTACCAGCTCAGCCATCCAGCATAATCCTGAAATACCAAATATCTTTGCTCGACAGGTGCCCACCAGAAATCAAAAATCAACGATTGCGCTAAAAAAGGACCACACCCAAACTGCACACCAACTGTAGGTATCACATAGAGGGTACAACCTTTGTAACATTATAAACCTGTCGATTTCGCAAACGTTAGGATGAGATCAATGCATCCTAATTCCCATACCAACCCAAGATAAGAAGAGTGACCCTTCCTAAGACGAGTCTTTGCACTTTGTGAAATCAGCCCCTGGTCATGTATTTAAATTAAGTAACAGGGGCCAATTTCATGGTGCTGTTTAGCACAAAAATTTGCTTATCACAGAATTTGTTTGCTTTATTTTGCAAAAATGGATTACCAGCCAAAATCGTAAGTGATGTGTATTGAAAGGTATTCTACTCCTGCGAAGAACACAAGTTGGCGTATAATTTTGGCTTGTAATCCATTTTATAAATCAAATAAATTCTGTGCTAAGCAAATTTTTGTTCTTAGCAGCACCATGAAATTGGCCTCTGGTTCTCGCTAGTTAGTACAAATTATCAACTAGCCACTAAGACCTGGGATCGATTTCACAAAAGTTAAGACGAGTTCAATGCGTCCTTATTCCCATATCAACGTCCCAAGATAAGAAGAATGACCTTCCTAAGCGATTTGTGAAAACATCCCCTGGATTCACATCTTATTATCTTTATCCGACTGTTCATCAAAATTGTGGCTTCTAACCTTCGATTGTTGCTGCTGTTGTTGAAGTCGTCTCAATGCGTCATGCTGTTGCTGTTGTCGCTGCATTTCCTGTTGTCTGTTGACAAAAACACAGACAGATCATACCGTAAGGGGCCGTCCAAAGTTGTCAACATTTTCACAGTTCTACAGAGCGTAGTATTTTTCAAGACGCTCCATCCCTACTTATCAACATTTTTTTGTCACTACCATGAAATGTCAACATTTTACAGTGCATGTAAAGTCTTTGATCACCCTTCCTACGCTTTGTAGAAAATGTTGACAACTTTTGATGGTCGCTAAGTTGACCCCATTTTAGCCCTCGAATGGTTTCAATAAATCAGGTCATTCCGCCATGTATACAGACGATATGACATGTGTTTACATTTGGGGTGCCCTCTGTTGATTTGAGACAAAAGTCAACAGGCGAAATGTTTTTTTATAGGCAAGTCCATGTTTTTTCTACGTAGCTTTGGTTTCAAAGCAAATATTTTTAAAATTGTCGTTAAACTTGCTAACAGGTGTCATAAGCTACATGACTTAGCCAAATAAAGACAGCTTGTGTTTTCCAAGTAAATAAAAGTGCCTTGACACATTCCCATCCTCCAAGCAAAAGAGGAAAGCACTGCATGACAATAGCAGTGGATTTTGTGACATTTCACTTTCCACCCACCCCTGTATTCCGCTATACTGCACATCCCCCAATTGATTAATCATAACAAATGACACATCACTGTAAAGAGGAATAACATGGCTTTCCAATGATACCAAATTCAAGGGAAATGATTTAGTAACAAGAGAGAAATCGACTTTCTGAACTTTTTTTTGAGGAGTTTATAATAGATTTTCTGAAGTTTCATAGACCTCCCCTGGTTATACCTGATCATATCCTGTTGCCGTTCCTTCTGTTTATCCTCCTCCCTCCGTGCTCTTTCCTGTTCTTCCCGGACGCGTCTCGAAGCCTCTTCTTGTGCTCTCCTTGCAACATCCTCCTAAAAAGAAAACTTTATAAGAATCAATCTGCCTTTTAAGCCCCAATACATCATTTGCAGTTACGCAAAATTTTGACAAAAAAATACCTGACTAAAAGTCATTTTTTTACTCATTCATTCTATACAAAAAGCATGCATGGATTTTTCAGGTTTTCTAAAGTATTACTGCATCTATGTGGCTGAAATTTCTACCAGGCAGTTTATCAACATTATTCTTTAGTTATGTAATGCTGCTGTTACCGTTTTTAAACATTTTCTAATCATGTTATCCGTCTTTAAAGGAGCGTGTTTAGATCACATTTTTGACCCCCATTTTCCCCATGGGTGTTGAGATTTTGATACCGTATCATTTGTCATATTTTTCTCATTACCATTCTGAAATTTTGCACTCTCAAGCCGTATATTTTTGATGATATAAAAAAACACCGATGTTTAGTGAACTAATTTATCCGGTTCCATAAAGCAGTGCAGTGATTACACCAACCTTTTTGCTCCCACATCCAAATTGGAGATTGCAATTTTCCCGTTTTCTTCCCATGGATAGTATTTTGGGGAGGTATTTTATATGATTTTAGGTTAGAATGAAATCCACTTTCTGGAGAAACATGCTCCTTTTGGTTCCATACCTGGGCTCTCCTTTCTGCGTCTTCCTGCGCTCTTCGCGACGCTTCGCGTCGTACGACGTCTTCTTGGACCTTTCTCGCAGCCTCTTCCTGTCGGCGTAACTCTTCCTGGCGTTGTTGTTCCAATCGCAGCTGCTCTTCTTGCAGCTGTTTGCGACGTCTTTCATCTTCTTGACGGAGATCTTCGAGACGACGTATTTCCTCCTGACGTCGCACGTCTTCTTGTCTTCTGAAATATAAACAATTGGAAATTGGAATAAAATAGGAAAGTCTCATTTCATACTGCTGGGGAGGATTTGAATAAAGAAAGTTAGGACGTCCTAACCCTTAAGACGTACTAAATCCGACATCACTAAGACATGACAGATTATTTTGTATAACTTGCTTTAATGTGGTTCCCTGCCTCCTTAAAGTCAAGTAAAATACTTTCCCAAAAAGAACCATTTGAATACCAAATGTTTTTAAGTATATTTCTGAAGTAAAAAACTAAGTAAAATTCTTATATATTTGGCTTAAAGGCCCTGTAGATGATCCATTTTTGAGCGATTCTGCGAATAAAATCATTATAAATCAAAAGAAAGACATTAACAAACTCATCCGAAGAAATTTCAGCTTTGTCAAATGTACCAGGTTTACAAAAACCATGAAAATCCATATGCGTTTTCCTGGTCTTGGCGAGGTGTTTCAAATATTTATTCTCAGTTGATCAGGTGTGGCTTGCATCGCGCGTCATGCACTCTGTGGCGCACATCATATACTGCTTGTGCGCGCGATCCATAAAAATGCATCGCGTTGGAACACGCACACGGAGTACACAGCACCCATGCATTTTGGACCGCGTAGATGCGAACCAAAAATAAGTAAATCGTTTGCAAACGATCTAAATAATTTCATCTTTACGGATTATTTTCTGGTAAAATTATATCATTTTAAGCGAAAACCTTTCATTGGATAGTTGCTATTAATTCAATCTTTACTTTCAGAACTTTTCCCCTGTAAACTCGTCGATTACTTTTTGGGTTCATTGCAAATAATACACTGGGCCTTTAAGTATTGAATTGCATGCCGCCCCTAGTCTTTTTCCATGGGGTGTTATGGCCGAGCGGTCTAGTGCATCGAACGTAAGTTCCTGTGCTATATAGTACTAGAATGTAGGTTCGATTCCTGGCCGTGACGGGTTGTGGCACCTGTGCCCTTGAGCAAGGCACTCAACCACACTTGCTCCCATTCCTGTAATTGGCGGTCCCTCTGCTGTTGGATGTGGTATATAAATAAATAAATAAATACCTTATTTCCTCTTGGCGTTTCAATTCCTCCTGTCTCTTAAGCTCCATCTCCTGTTGTTGCCGTCTCATTTCTTCTTCTTGCTCGTGTTCTTGTCTTCGTCTCTCTTCTTGTTCTCTCATTTCTTTTTGACGTCCTTCTTCCGCCTGCCTTCGAGCGGCTTCTCGCGCTTTCTGCTTTTCTCTTCTTGACTGTTGATCATTAAAGACAGAACGCATGACTAGAAATCTTTTAAAAACAGGAACAACAGCGTCACGTAACTACAGAATAATGTTGATAAACTGCCTTGTAGAAATTTCAGCCACATAGATGTACTAATTCTTGGGTTTCACTTTCTTGACAACCGGTTGCTATCCGCCATTACTGTGTCCATACTATGGCACGCCAAAGCAAAAATAATTAAACACCGATAATTGAAAGGGACACACCGGCTTTGTTGGGCTCGAAATAGACCCATACATTATTCTGAAGCGCTTTCCAGAGTAAATTTGGCCGTTTTTGAGCATTTTTCAAAAATTCAAGATCACGTGACTTTTTCCAGCCGTAGAAATCAGCGCGAAGTGCGAGTTGCTTTTGTCATTCGCGGTAATAGATTTCTCTTCTTGATGGAAAATAATGTCCTACGAACACTATTTACATACTGTATTTTCCAATGTGTAGACAAATCTGCTAGCAGGTTTCAAGGATGCTAGATTGCTACATTATGTAAACAGTAAGCCGGTGTGTCCCTTTAATGTTGATGCATATTTTCGCAAATGTTGCGCAAGAAAAAAAAAGTTGGCATGACTTTTAAACGATAGATTGTTTGAAACTGGCATACCGTACTTTTGTTGGCAAGTTTTTAAAAATGTCGAGATTTGTTTTTCAGGGTTGATGGCAGAATTATCAGTGTTAAATTATTTTCGCCTTGGCGTGCCATAGTATGGACACAGTAATGGCGGATAGCAACCGGTTGTCAAGAAAGTGAAATCAAGAATACTTCAGAAAAGCTGACAAATCCATGGTTGTTGTGTTAAAGATAGTATACACGATTGGTAAACTGTTACAAATAGTTTTACCCCCCTGTGTGATTGAAGATATGCATGATTAAAACCAACCTGAGCAAAAACCAGCTCCGTACTTCGTCTAACCTTTGAGAAAAGTCAAAAAAGGGTTTGCAGTCATTTCGCCCCAAACCACTTCGCCCTGAACCACGGCCTGTGCACGAAGTGGTTTTGGGGCGAAGTAGCATTTGGGCGATGTAGTGTTTGGACGAAGTAATTTGGGGCGAAATGGCACTCGGGCGAAGTGGTTTGGGGCGAAATGGCACTTGGGCGAAATGGTTTTAGGGCGAATTGGTTTTGGGGCGAATTTAAATTTTCGTCTCACGAGATGAAAACTGTTTTACTCATTTCTGAAAGACTATAGCACTTCAGACAAAACCATTTCAGGGGAAGTTTTCTACGGTCATCATGTTTATATTATGTAAGTTAGGCGTAAATCTGTGAACATTTCTGATTTTCGAGATTACCAATCATGTATACTGCCTTTAAATGAATGTTAGAAGTGCATACAATTTTTTTTAAAAAGCACCTTTAGTTGGCAATTTCTCCCACAAAGTTACCATTTTACACGGGAAAAAAATCATGTGGTGTTTGTTACCATTGCTATCAACACTTTTAGTCAGGTTTTTCTTGTCAACTCGTGAAGTAAAATTTTGTTAACTGCAAATGATGTATTGGGGCTTTAACATTCTTGGTGTGGTTGTGTTTTAAAATGCTGTAAATGTTTGGTAGTTCGACAAGGTTTTATAAGAGGTTTTTTTTACATACTTCTTCCATTGCGTCCTTGGCCATAGACGGATGCCAAAAGCCGATATCCCAGTCATCTGGGAGAGAAAAAATACCCAAGAAAATTAATTCCAAAGATACATTCCGAACGACAAACAAGTCTGGATAGTGGCGTTGGTAGCATGCACATAATACATGGAAAACACGTTCTGAAAAATTCAAGATGCACGCTCACACATAAGTTACATTTTAACTCTGTAAAGGAATTTTTCAAACCATACTACGCTTTAGTGAATTCAACATTATTGAAATCGATTCCGATTTGACTCAGGAATTTCATTCGGATTTAATTCCATTTTCATGACAAAAGCTGGCACAAAAATTTGAAGAAATTCTTTTTTTCGTAAACCCGACAAAAAAATGGGGCAAAATTCTAAAATTTTGTAATTTCTCCACACATTAACATTCAAAATTGCTAGGTACTTCCTGGAACCTCAAAATAATGGGAATCGATTCCTTTCAAAAGACAGAATCGAGACACATCTTTTTATTCAGTATTACCAGACTTGATGCTCTTGATGATGCTCTTTGGTTTTAACGTTTAATCTTTTTTGTTTTTATCTATGTACATGTATATGCTTTGGTTTATACTGTAAAGCGCCTAGAGGCCCTGGCATTTGGCGCTATATAAGATTGCTATTATTATTATTATTATTCTAATTCTCAACTTGGAATGGATTTGAATTAAATGTTAATTATTTGAGTCTAAAGGTGTTCTATATTTTTAAGAGTAAATTCTAACTGCAAACCTTTTTTAGCAGGAGGTCCACCCCAAATGGAGATGTTATCCATAACATTCTCAGATTTCGCCGTCGCAGGAACGGGACTACTCCGCGGCCCGCGATTGCCGCCACCCATAATGGATTGCTGCTGTTCGTTAACGACCGCCGCTGCGGCCGCGATGTCCGATCGCGATGGGTCACCCTGTAGTGTCATCTGTTGAAGTAGGAGCTGATATTGCTGTTGTAAGCTGATCAGTTGTTGCCGCAGCAATGCTTGTTGGGCTGCCGTTAATGATTTGCCGCGCTGGAGAAGTTCTTGGTATATGCGGCCAGCTTGAATTCTGAAAATGCAAAACAAATTTGTATCAATTAGGGTTTGTTTTTGCTTAACCCAACGTAACTTGTCCAGATTTTTCCAGTAAATGGATTTTGCTCTAACCCAACAATCATATAAAATTCCTGCCTAAAATACTATTCGTGGAAAGAAAACGGGAAATTTGAAATCTCCAGTTTGGATGTGGAAGCAAAACAATTGGTGTAATCACTGCATTTTTTTATGGAACGGATAAATTAGTTTACAAAACATCAGCGTTTTTTTGACGATATCTTTGAAAATATACAGATTGAGAACACGAAATTTCGGAATGACAATGAGAAAAATATGACGAATGATATGGTATCAAAATCGCAACACCCATGGGAAAAATGGGGGTTCAAAAATGTGATCTGGACACGCTCCTTTAATAACGGATTTGACTATACCTGATAAACGATTGTTGCTGTTGTATTAATTGTTGGAAGACGTGATGATGTTGCTGCTGCTGCTGCTGCAGATGCTCTCTCTGCTGCTGTGTTGGGGCCTGCGGCGGCACTTGAGCTTGCTGTTGAAGTTGGGAGGCGACCTGGGCAAACAGCTGCGGGGGGAGACTTGGGTGGACTGGGTGTTGGGGCTGGGGTGACTGGGGGATCGGCCGAGCGTCCGACGTTATTGGTGATAGCAATTTCTGGAAAATCAGGCAAAAGATTAATTTAAGAAAAGTATAAATCACTTAGAGCTGTGCTTAATAAAGGCAGTATACATGACTGGTAAACTGTTACAAATAGCTTTATCCCCCTGTGTGATTGAAGATATGCAGTATACATGACTGGTAAACTGTTACAAATAGCTTTATCCCCCTGTGTGATTGAAGATATGCATGATTAAAACCAACCTGATCAAAAACCAGCTTCATACTTTGTCTAACTTTTTAGAAAACAGTCAAAAAAGGGTTTGCAGTCATTTGGCCCCAAAACCACTTCGCCCTGAACCATTTCGCCCTAAACCACTGCCTGTGCACGAAGTGGTTTTGGGGCGAAGTAGCATTTAGGCGATGTAGTGTTTGGACTAAGTAATTTGGGGCGAAATGGCACTTGGGCGCAATGGTTTTGGGGCGAATTGAATTTTCGTCTCATGAGACGAAAACTTGTTTTACTCATTTCTCAAAGACTACAGCACTTCAGACAAAACCATTTCAGGGGAAGTTTTCTACGGTCATCATGTTTATATTGTGTAAGTTAGGCATAAATCTGTGAACATTTCTGATTTTCGAGATACCAATCATGTATACTGCCTTTAAGGTACAAATATGCGACTTGCTCTGCAAAAAAGGGCCTTAAGTCGTGCAAGCTAGGTCGGGTTTTCGCAACCATATACATATAAAGAAATCTGCGGAAGATCAACGCTCATTAAAATCCTAGGGGTGAGGTTGGAGGAAAACAAAAATTGCGGAAGGGCCGTGGCTTCCTTGTTTATAGGCCTACAAATGTGGATAATATTAAAAAGAATCCAGGCAACATCTACAGTTGAAGCAAAAATGGGGGGTAATATCGGTTCGTTGGCTGCTTGCCGCATCGCGCCAGCCGCGCACACTGCACAGTATATATACCGTACCGTACCGCATCGCACCAGCTGCGGCCCTCACAGCATAGCACACATGCACGCATCACACACACCACATGCTCGGCCGTTGCGATGTAGTCAAAGATGCCGCTTGCTTATGGATTAGACTTGTACACGTCCGCTTCGCTACTCGTTGCAGACTCGGTCAGGTCGCGAAGTGGCACAGTACATACATGGTAAAGCGCTGTATATCATGGCACTTGCATGACAACTAGACTCGCACAAGTTTTCTTCGTAAAATGACTGAATCAATTGAGGGCGCTGGTTTAAAAAATATATGTCCTGCTAAAAAGGCAAACAAAAATAAAAATGAAAATACAATATGGATCGCGGCCGCGGAGCACACAACAAAATAAAATTCCGCTACAAATTGGTAAAATTCCAGAAATCCGGAAAAATCTCACTTCTGAAAATACAAAAACAGAAATTTCAAGTGGAACACGGACATTCCAGGCGGTATCTGGGCACCACCAGGAATTTCCATTGTGTTTTTGTATGCGTGGATCTGCTGCAGATTTCAAAAACTTTACCTAGCCTGCCGTATTAGGCGGCCTTTTTTGCATAGCGGGTCACGATGTGCCCTCTGACGTGACAATAAACCAAAACATGCCTGATGTTATGGTCCTATTTTTAAAAAAAACATATGCCTCTTACCCCCATGGGTGGTGGTTCAGGACCCTGCAGGAAGGGTATTCTACCCCATCTCTTGATGACCTCACCAAGACAGAGAAAGATTTCATCGCAGCCTCTCTTGACAAGCAGTGACATGGTGAAATAACCTGCACTGAACCAGTCCGCCATTTCACTGGACATGAATGGACCTGACAAACACAGACAAACTTGTCAACCTTGGGGGTGATTGCACAAAATATGAAGGCAACGCTTTGCAAAGTACTGAACCTCCTTTCTAAAATAAATTTAGTCCTGTACTGGGCTTAAAGGCACAGGCTCGTCAGCAATGCGTGCCCGCCAAATTCGTGCTCGAAACACGCAGCTCCATGCCTTTGCTATGGAGCTGCGTATTGCGTGGCACACATTTGGCGGGCGCGCATTGCTGACGAGCTTTTTTACAGATTCGTGGAATAAGAGTAACATATCGGAAAGAATTTACAAGTCGGACGTCACATTAACCCTCCTGCGCTAAACCTATGGGACAATTCAAAAAAAATCAAAGTTTTTCCTCGTAAAATCTTCATATGTTTTCCCCTCAATTTTGTTTTTTTCATTAGATTTGCACTTGTTGATGCTTAATAAGCCATTTTAAGGAAAAAATAGTGACGTCCGAGTACGGAATTCTTTCCAACATATCTAAGGAAGAATGTTGGTAAACTAGCCTGAAGAAATTTTAGCTACTTAGATGCATCAATGCTTCAGAAAACCTTGAAAATCTATATATGGATTTTGCGTACAAGTTTTTTAGAAAACCACCTTCGGTTGTCAATTTCCAGCATGAAATACCATTTTGGACGGAAATAAATTCATGTGGTGTTTGTTACCATTGCTATCAACACTTTGAGTAAGGTTTTTCTTGTCAACTCATGAAAAACAAAATTGGGTCATTGCAAATGATACAATGGGCCTTTAAGTTAGTCCATTTAAGTGCTGAGAGATTAAAAAAGCAGTACCAGATCACATTTTTGACCCCCCCCATTTTTCCCATGGGTGTCGAGATTTTGATACCATATCATGTGTCATATTTTTACCATTACCATTCTGAAATTTCGCACTCGATCCGTATATATTCTCAAGGATATCGTCA